>PVKV010013344.1:0-61904 GCA_004027835.1 Alouatta palliata | reverse complement strand
AAAAAAAAAGAATATCTTGTTTTAGATTATCTTATGTTAATTAAGAGTTTATGAATTATATGCTAATGGGAGAATCTAACTTGACATATCTTATTTATTCTGATTTCATCTGTATGAATTTTGTAAAATGTAAAATTGGGCAAGGTAAAAGCCACTCTGTAGGCAAGGAAGTACATAATGTGTATATTTGGAATTGAAATGTTTATTTAAAATTGTTTTATTAATAAAAGTTTTTATGAAGTTTTTTGCTTTGTTCCTGCTTTTTGATTGATAATCATTCATTTATTCATTTATTATGTATTTATTAGTCAGCTGTGTGCAGGTTCTGTTCCAGATGCTAGGAATATAAATGCAGAAAAGATATAGCCCCTGAATCTTAGGATTCAGGGAGAATCTTGTTATGGGAGACAGTGTAATCAGATAATCAAATAAGTACAATGGATAGTGTATGTGCCCAAAAGAGGGAGTGGTCAATTCTGCTTAAGAATGGGAAATCTCTAAAGGAGGGTTTTACTGTTGAAATGGTATCTGAATTCTGCAAGGCTGCAAGTTGTCTTCATTAAGAGTGCTATTAGCTGATAAAATTTCGCGGGCAAAGAACTCATCTTTTGCAAATTTGTGTTCCCATACAAGGAAAAATTTGTCAGTAAATGAAAGATTAGCTTTCCAAGCAATCACAAGTCAAATTATAAAAGGTATTTTTTTTTTTTACCAATACCAGTAGGTGGCAGTGTTACCTCATTAAAAAAAGACTGGTCTAAAGATGAAAATGACTTTCCTGAATTTCCAGTCCTGGTAATGAGGGGCTTCTGGGTTAAAAATGGGTAAGAAAAAGTGGTTTTGAATTTTTTTTCTCTGCAGGCCAGCTTTTCCTTGAATAAGCTGCTGTCTCATTCTTCCCCTGCTTCTCATTCATCCTGAGAGATCTACATAAAATTGACTTGGACACCTCCCCTTCCAAGGCCTGTGGGAATCAAAACCCTTCTCATGATTTCTGCACGGCACTGACCCAGAAACAAAACTGAGCTCCCTGCTTGATGTCCACTAAAAGCCCATTCACATAAAAGATTCATGATTTTAAGTGCCTTCAGTAAAGATTTGAGGAAAGGATAGCAGCAACAAAACAACCTCTAATGGATCAGGCAGCCTCTCGCATCTCAAAATGTTCCTTGGCCACCCACCACTATTGAATTTTACTGAATTTCTTTTTGTCAGCCTTTCTTTATCTACTTGGCTCCTCTTTTTCCCCTGCTTAGCCCTGTAATTTCAGTTTTTTTTCTCTCTTCTCCATTCCTTCTTCACTCTCTCCTTTTCCTTCCCTCCCTTTTCCCTCCTCTTCCCTTCCTCTTCCTCTTTCTCCCCTCCAAACCCACCAGTGTGCTTTATGGTAGTAAGCCCTTCACTTAACAAAATCCTTCCTCCTCCACTTCCTCCTCCCCACCATTGCCAAAAGACAGCAGTGCCAGTTTATTACCCTGAAACAGAAAGCACGACAGTAATTTCAATGTAATAAAGGTGCTTTAAAAAACACTACTCTGCATATATATATATTTTTTTTAATTAAGAAAATCGTGGTGGTTGCTGGTTTTTGTTAAGCAGCATATTAATGACTTTGTTAATGTTCTGTACCCTTTCATCCATCTTCTGTGTGGCTAGGAAATAAATTCCAGTTCCTATCTGGCTATCAGTATTTACCTTATTTGCCACTGATGTTGTTTTTGTTTTATTTTTCCTTTAGGGGTTATCTTCGTTCATTTTATGCTGCTGCTATTACAGAACACCACAGATTCAGTAATTTATAAGGCAAAGAAGTTTATTTGGCTCATGGTTCTGGAGGCTGGAAGTCCAAGATCAAGGGGCTGCATCCGTTGAGGTCCTTCTTGCTGACTCATAACAGAAAGTGCACCGCATAGAAGAACAGAGGCCAAACTCATTCTTTTATCATGAACCTACTCCAGAAATAACTCACTCTCAAGGTAATGGCATTCATTAATCCATTCATGAAGGCAGAACCCTCATGATCTAATCACCTCTTAAAGGTCCTATTTCCTAACACTGTTGCATTGGGGATTAAGTTTTCAACACATGAATATTGGGGGAAACATTCAAATCATAGTTGTGTGACTCAGTGTGGTTCAGGATTAGTGCCAATTTGCAAATTGCAGTTGGTCTGCTATAGTGGACTTAACCCTCACCTCCCAAATGTTTATTATGAAAAATTTTGATATAAGGAAAAATGAAGGAATCGTTGAAAGAATCTGTCATCTAGTTTCTACTGTTGTTAACATTGTGTCATATTTGCCTTTTTATCCATCCATCCACCCATCCATCTAGCCACCTTATAATTATTACTGTTATTTTTAAAGATACTTCTATTAAAGCAACCATCTTCTTTCTGATTTTATTTTCAAAGTTCGTTGTACACATTAGCATACTTTACTTTTAGACATTTTAACATGCACATAATTAACTGAAGTATAATACTTGTTTTCAATTTCTTTTTATTTTTGAGATAAAATTTACATACAGCAAAATCCAAATCTTAAGTGTACCATTAGACAAATTTTGATAAATGCATTATGCCTGGGCTTCACAAACCCTTTTCAATATATAGAAAATTTCCAGAGGATTAATTTTGTTGTTTTTGCACACACGAAGTTCTGGACTTTTCCAGGTCCGAGTAAACTATTAGGGAGAAAGCACTTGCTATAGTAAAATAAATTTTAGGTGGGTTTGTTTTTTAGGTGCAGAAACACATCACAAATTAAGGTCTGTAACTGTGTTTTCTGTTATTATTCCAGTTTGATCTCAGTAATATTACAAGCAAGCAGAAACACTCAGACATGAAATGGCCAGGGCCTATGAGTTAAGAGCAAGAACTAGGTCTACTTTTGTGATGTATATCTCAACTACCTGGAATGCTTTATACTTTTGGTACTCAATAAGTATTTGTTGCTGCTAGACAATGTGCCACAAAAATTTACTGGGTCTATTTTATGGCTATTGTTTGTTCACCCAGAAAATAATCATGGGATCATAGAAGTCAGAGTCTTGGAGAGCAGCACACAGGTTTCTCAGCTGTTTATCAGTTCTCTACTTGAAGCATGGTTAAAAGTAGAGGGTATGACACTGAGAGCTTCTCAAAGGTACAGAGGTGAATAGAGGAAAAAGAGCAGATAAATTCAGACAGAATGGCATCAAGGTCCTAGCAGAAAAAAGACCTGAATTCTGAGTTCTCTTATGCTTTCTATTGGAGTTCTGACTCTGTACTTGACCTTTCCAGGGCCTGCAGGTGCATGCAGATGGGTGGTTACTATTCCTAGAAAATGTTTATTTAGAAAAATACTGATACACGCTGATATGGTTTGCCTGTGTCCCTACCCAAATCTCATCTTGAATGAAACATGTTGCAAAGTGGTAGCATATTTTACTAAATTAAGTTACTGTCAAGACTTTCAGAGATATTTTTAAATGCTACACCAAATTTCAACACCCTGAATGCTCACTCAAGCTGATTATAATGTTTATGAATGTGATTACCACCTGCAGTAACTTAACAACAGATATTCAGGATGAAATCTGCCTCTGAATTGCCATCCTGGTCACAAATCTTTTTTTACCCAAGTGGAAATCTTCTCTAGAAGAAATAATAACAATAGTATTTCAGTTAGTGTTCAGTTGTGTAGAGTAAAACTCACTCCAGCTTCTTTAAGCAGTAAGAGATTGATCATGGAGCATTAAATGACTCACAGATTCTAGGCTGTGTCCAGGAACAGTTCCCAAAGCCACACTGGCTGTCAAGGGATTATGCCTTTGCCGCCATCAGAAAGTCATGGTATAAGAAAGATACCATCATAGCTGTTAGCTCCAGAGCTTATGGTATCAGCAGAAAATAGCCTATCAAGTTAGGAAACCCTTGCTACAGCTGCTGTCCCAGGCTGTGCCACTGCAGTTCTGAGGCACATCAAAAAAATTGGATGCCAGACTCTAGGCTGAGTGTCATTCCTGGACACTCGACCTAGAAGTTTAACATCTGATTGAAGGAACTTAAATCTAGAATCCTAGGTACAAGGGATTGGGAAATGCTTTTTAGTCCCATTATATTAAAAGAAGTTAGAATGCATACTTAATGACCAGTGTTTACTGGAAATATCTGACATTTGTTAACAACCTGTATGTAAGTGATGGTGATTTCTTCTTCATATGAATTATCTGAGTCTATAACCACCCAATTAGGTAATTGTGTCCTACTGGTAAGGTACTATTATGATAGCCACTTTTACAGGTGAGGAATCTGCTGGTAGGAAAAGTTATTTTCTCAAGCTCAGGTCACAGAACAAGAACATGGTGAAGTTGGCATTTGAACCTAAGTATGTTTGACTCTAAAATCTGGAATCTTATCTCTTAACAATTATGCTATACTGCTTCGACTTTCTTTACTAATTAATTGCAAAGAAAATTAGTTTAAAATATGTTTGGATATCATCAAGACATTGTGCTAAGATCATACATAAATGTTTTTTTTTTTGTTTGTTTTGTTTTTTTTTGAGATGGAGTCTTGCTCTGTGACCCAGGCTGGAGTGCAGTGACATGATTTTGGCTCACTGCAACCTCTGCATCCCGGGTTCAAGCAATTCTCCTGCCTCAGCAGTAACTGGGATTACAGGCATGCACCACCACACCTGGCTAATTTTTGTATTTTTAGTAGAGATGGGATTTCACCATGTTGGCCAGGGTGGGCTTGAATACCTGACTTCAAATGACCTCACCCATCTCAGCCTCCCAAAGTGCTGGGATTACAGGTGTGAGGATAGCATTAGTCTACTAGAGATAAACTATAGACACATTTTTTTTTTGAGACAGAGTTTCACTCTTATTACTCAGGCTTCATGGGGAACCTCTACTCGGGACTTCATGGAGAACCTCTGCTAGGGCAGTGCAGAAGGAAAATGTTGGGTGGGAGCCTCCACACATAGTCCCTACTGGGGCACCACCTAGTGGATCTGTGAGAAGAGGGCCACTGTCCTTCAGACCCCAGAACGATAGATCCACTGCCAGCTTGCACTGTGTGCCTGGAAAAGCTACAAACACTCAACACCAGCCCGTGAAAGCAGCAGGGAGTGGATTATACCCTGCAAAGCCACGGGTGGAGCTGCCCAAGAGCATAGGAACCCACGTCTTACATCGTGTGCCCTGGATGTGAGACATGGAGTCAAGGAGATCATTTTGGAGCTTTAAGATTTGACTGCCCTGCTGGATTTTGGACTTGCATGGGGCCTGTAGCTCCTTTGTTTTGGCCAGTTTCTCCCATTTGGTATGGCTGTAGTTATTCACTGCCTGTACCCCCATTGTATCTAGGAAGGAACTAACTTGCTTTTGATTTTACAGGCTCATATGCAGAAGGGACTTGCCTTGTCTCGGATGAGACTTTGGACTGTGGACTTTTGAGTTAATGCTGAAATGAGTTAAGACTTTGGAGGACTGTTGGGAAGGCATGATTGGTTTTGAAATATGAAGACTTGAGATTTCGGAGGGATCAGGGGCATAATGATATGGTTTGGCTCTGTGTCCTCACCGAAATCTCATCTTGAATTCCCATGTGTTATGGAAGGGACCTGGTGGGAGGTGATTGAATTATGGGGGCAGGTCTTTCCTGTGCTGTTCTTGTGATAGTGAATGAGTCTCATGAGATCTGATGGTTCTATAAGGGGGAGTTTCCCTGCACAACCCCTCTTTTGTTGCCTACTGCCATCCATGTAAGACGTGAGTTGCTCCTCCTTGCCTTCCACCATGATTGTAGGGCTTCCCCAGCCACATGGAACTGTGAGTCCAATTAAACCTCTTTCTTTTGTAAATTGCCCAGTCTCAGGTATATCTTTACCAGCAGCATGAAAACAGACTAATACAAAAGTTAAGGGGGGGTGGGAAAGCCCCTTATGAAACCGTCAGATCTCGTGAGAACTCAATATCACTAGAACAGCATGGAGCTAACTGCCCCCATTAATCATTTACCTCTCACCAGGTCCCTTCCATGACATGTGGGGATTATGTAAACTCCAATTCAAGATGAGATTTGGATAAGGACAGAACCAAACCATATCAATACTCAATAGTCATGGAAGTAGGAAATCCTGAGACATGTGTGGACTAATTGCAAGTATTCCAATTTGGTTGGCATGAACTGTAAATAAAATGGAGCAGAGGAAAATATGGTAGAAAAGGCCTTGAATGCTAAGTCATTTGAAATTCCTTTTGTAAGTTGTCAGGAACCCTGAAGGTCCTAGAGCAGAGGGATTACAGGAGAGCTCTGTTGTATGAAGATATTAGCATCTTTTGGATAATCTGGAGTTGGAGGACAGAGATCAAATTAGATTGGAGCTTCATCTCTACAAAAAATAAAAAAAATTAGCCAGGCATGCTGGTGTGTACCTGTAGCCCAAGCTACTTGGGAGGCTGAGGTGGGAGGATCACTTGAGCCTGGGAAGTTAAGGCTGGAGTGAACCACAATGGTGCCACTGCACTCCAACCTAGGTGACAGAGAGCCTGGGCAGTTGAGGCTGCAGTGAACCATGATAGTGCCACTGTACTCCAGCCTGGGTGACAAAGTGAGACCCTGTCTCAAAAAAAAAAAAAAAGATTGGAAGCTGATATAATGACTTTTGAGAACTGGCAAACAGATACTCTAATTTGGTGACAGTGGAAGTGAGATGAACTGGTATGAGGATTAGAATAGGGATAGCTGGACTTAGCAGTTTTTAACAACTAATTGAATGTTGATAGCAAGGAAGAGAGAAGAGTCAGATTATTTTGAAGTTTCCTTCCTGGGTCATGAGAAAAATGATTTCATTAATAAAAATGGATAAGGGCATAAGAAGTGCATAAGTCCTTAAGAAGAATATACCTACATGGGAAATTAATGAGTTCGATTTTGGATTTTTCAAGTGAGATTGCTAGTGTGATAACCCAAGAGACATGGCCAACAAATTTGGAAATGTGGAGTGGGGGATCAGAAGAGAAGTAAGACCAGAAGCAAAAGACTTTAAATTTATCTACATACAGCAGTTCTCAAGATAGCTGCAGTTCAGTAGCACCTGGAGGGCTTAAAGAAATACATGCGCTGGACCCCAGAGATTCTGATTTAATTGGTAAGGCTAAAACATTTTGATTTAATCAGTTTGGTCAGTGATGCAGATTTAATTAGTATAGGGTAGGGACTAGCATTTTTATAGTTTGTAAAGCTCCCCAGATGATTCTAATGTACAACCATGTTTGATAACTACTGACAGAGGTAATTCATGAGCCATGAGGTTGGGCGGGATTTGAAAAGGATAGTATGAAAAGAGAGAAAAAAAAGTTAATGATAGAGCCCTTTATAGCATTATGTTCAGTGAGTAGGCGGATAAGTCAAACAATGGGCAAAGTGGTAGAAAATAAACCATAGAAAGAGCCAGAGAGTTGAGAGGAGTCAGCAATGCCACATGCCACAGGGAGAGGAGACTTCTAAGAAAGGGTGTAATAGAGGGTAGGGGTGGTCTTGGAGGACATGTTATAATTTTCTTTGTACATACTTGCTCACTCTTCTCTCCTTGTTAAGTTACAAAGTCATAATTAAAAGGAAGAAGCTGAGAGATGAGAAGCTGAAAAAGTGGTTAGACAGGCAAGTTTACTGGGGTAAGCCTTGAGATGAGTGAAATGATTTCAGAACTTAGTTGGAGTTTTAGAATCCAGGATTTCAGAAATGTAGCAAACCTGCATGGTGACAATCCTCTGGTGATAGTTCTGAGAGGAGAGTGCTGTAGTGGAGAAGAGGCCAAGCATGTTGTAGGAGTCTCGGTCCTGTGAGGTTACAAATCATTGGATCTTCATGTGTATGTGTGTGACTGTGAGGTTACAAGTCATTGGATCTTCACATGTATGATTAAAATCAGCTATGATGTGGCAAGACGTATAAACCCTTAACCAGATGCCTGAGCCTTTTTTTAAACTGCTTATTTTAAAAACTGGCACATTTCAATTGTATATGTTTATAGGGTACAATTTGATGTTTCAGTATATATCTATATATGGATCATGTTGTATAATGATCCCATCAGGGTACTTAATGTGTCCTTCACTTTATGCATTTGTTTGTTGTGAGAACATTCGAAAATCTCTCCTCTAGCTATTTTGTGATACACAGTATTTTGCTGTTAACCCTACTCACACTACTGTGCAGTAGAACACCAGAATTTATTCTTTGTATCTAATTGTAACTTTGTACCTGTTGATGAACCTCTGCCCATCTTTTTCTTCTCCCTTCCCTCCAGTTTCTGGTAACCATTGATCTACTGTCTGCTGCTATGACATCAATGTGAATTTTTTCACATTCCATGTCTAAGTGAGATGATATGCTGTTTTTCTTTATCTGGCTTATTTCACTTAACATGTTGTCATCTAGATTCATCACAGATTACATCACATGGATATTGTTGCAAATAACAGGATTATTCTTTTTTATGGCTGAATACTATTCCAACGTGTACTGATACCACATTTTCTGTATTCATCCATTGTTGGACCTATAAGCTGATTCCCTATCTTGCATATTGGAACTAATTCTGCAATAAACATGGGGATGTATGTATCTCTTCATAATACTGATCTCATTTACTTTGTGTATATACCCAGTAGTGAAATTACTTGATTAGATAGTGGTTCTATTTTTAATTTATTGAGGAACCTCCATATAGTTTATTATAATGGCTATACTAATTTACAATCCCACCAACAGTGTATAAGTGTTCCCCTTTTTTCACATCCTTATCAACACTTGTTTTCTTTTGTGCTTGGTAATAGTCATTCTGACTGTTACCAAGATGCAACATGAGGTTGCATCTCATTGTGGTTTTAATTTGCATTTCCCTGATGATCAGAGATGTTGCACATTTTTTCATACACCTGTTGGCCATTTTTGGTCTTCTTTTGAGAAATTTCTACTTAGATCCTTTACTCATTTTTAAATCAGATTTTCTGCTGTTGTTGAGTTATACAAGTTTTTTATATCATCTGGGCATTAACTCCTTGTCAGTTACATAGTTTGTGAATATTTTCTCCTATTGTGTAGGTTATCTTTTCTCTCTGTTGCTTCCTTTGCTGTGCAAAAGCTTTTCATATTGCTATAATGCCACTTGTCTATTTTTGCTTTTGTTGCCTGCACTTTTGAAATCTTATTTTAAAAAAAATTTACTCAGCCCCATGTTGTGAAGTGTTTCCTCTATGTTGTATTCTATCAATTTTATAGCTTCCGATTTTACATTTAAATCTTTAATCCATTTTGATTTGACATGTATATGGTGCAAGGCAGATGTCTAGTCTCATTCTTCTGTATGTGGATATCTACTTTTCCTAGCACCATTTATCGAAGAGTCTTTTTATTTTTTTATTTTAGATTCAGAGGGTACAGGTGCAGGTTTGTTACACAAGTATATTGTGTGATGCTAAGGTTTGAACTTTTGACCCAAGTGGCAAATATGGTATCTGATAGGTAGTTTTCAACACTTGTCCCTCCCTCCTTTTCTCTACTTTTTTTTTGAATCCCTAGTGTCTGTTGTTCCTGTCTTTGTTCCCTTTGTCCCCAGTAGTTAGCTTCCACTTATAGGAATATGTGGTATTTTGTTTTCTGTTCCTGCATTAATTTGCCCATGACAGTGGCTTTCAGTTGTATCCACGTTACTGCAAAGGACATGATTTCATTCTGTTTTATGGCTGTATAGTATTCCATGGTGCATAAGTACCACATTTTCTTTCCAATTCAATCCACCATTGATAGGTGCCTGGGTTGATTTCATGTCTATGCTATTGTGAATAGTGCTGCACTAAACAGATAAGTGCATGTATCTTTTTGGTATTAATAGAATAATTTATTTTCCTTTGGGTATATATCCAGTAATGGGATTGCTGGGTTGAATGGTAATTTTATTTTCAGATCTTTGAGAAATCTCTAAGTTGCTTCTCACAGGGGCTGAAGTAATTTACATTCCCACCAAAAATGTATAAGCATTCCCTTTTCTCTGCAACCTCGCCATTATCTGTTATTTTTAGACTTTTTAATAATACACATTCTGACTGGTTTAGATGGTATCTCACTGGGGTTTTGATTTACATTTTTCTAAGGATTAGTGGTACTGAGCAATTTTTTTGTATGTTTGTTGGTTGCTTGTATGTCTTCTCTTGAGACGTGTCTATTCGTATCCTTTGCCCATTTTTTTTTTTTTTGAGCCAAGGTCTTGCTCCGTTGGCATGATCATGACTTGCTGCAGCCTTGACCTCTGGGGCTTAAGCAATCCTCCCACCTTAGCCTCTTGAGTGGCTGAGACCACAGGTGTGTGTAAACAACCCCAGCTAATTTTAAATTTTTTGATGGAGGTGAGGTCTCATTATGTTGCCTAGGCTAGTCTTGAACTTCTGGTTCAAGGAACTCAACCACCTCAGCCTCCCAAAGTGCTGGGATTGCAGCTGTGAGCTACCATGCCTGGCATGCCCAATTTTAATGGGGTTATTTGATTTTTGCTTGTTGATTTGTTTAGTTCTTTATAGATTCTGGATACTAGGCCTTTGTTGGATGCATAGTTTTCACATATTTTGTCCCATTCTGTACTTTGTCTGTTTACTCTATTGATAGTTTCTTTTGTTGTGCAGAAGCTCTTAAGTAGGTCTCACTTGTCAATTTTTGTTTTTGTCACACTTACTTTTGAAGACTTTGTCATAAATTCTTTGGTTAGGCCAATGTCTGGAAGGGTATTTCTTAGGTTTTCTTTTAGGATTTTTCCGTAGTTTGAAGTCTTACATTAAAATTTAAGTCTTTAATCCATCTTAGTTGATTTTTGCATATGGTGAGAAGTAGAGGTCCAGTTTCATTTTTCCACATATGGTTAGCCACTTTTTGCAGCACCATTTATTGAATAGGGTGTCATTTCCCCATTGTTTATTTTTCTTGACTTTGTCAATGATCAGTTGGATACGGGTGTGCAGCTTCGTTTCAGTGGTCTCTATCCTGTTCCATTGGTCTATGTGTCTATTTTTGTATCAGCATCATGTTGTTTTGTTTACTGAAGTATAATTTGAAATTGGGTAATGTGATGCCTCCAGCTTTGTTCTTTTTGCTTAGGATCACTTTGGCTATTCGTGCTCTTTTTTGTTCAGTATGAATTTTAGAATAGTTATAATTCTGTGAAAAATGACATTGGTAATTTCATAGGAAAACATTGAATTTGCAGATTGCATTGGGCAGTATGGCCATTTTAATGATATTGATTCTTCCAGTCCATGTATGTGGAATGTTTTTCCATGTGTTTATGTCATCCATGATTTCTTTCATCAGTGTTTTGTAGTTCTCCTTGCAGCAATCTTTAATTTCTTTGGGTAGATGTATTTCTAGGTACTTTTTCTTTTCAGCTATTGTGAATGATTTGGGCAAGAGAGCAAGACTCTGTCTCCAAAAAAAAAAAAAAAAAAAAGAAAAGAAAAGTATGCTACTGACTTTTGTACATTGATTTTGCATTTTGAAACTTTGCTGAAGTTGTTTATCAGGTCTTAGGGGTCTTTTGGCAGAAGATTTGGTTTTTTAAGATAATAGAATGCTATCAGTGAAGATAGATAATTTGACTTCCTTTTTTCCTATTTGGATGACTTTTATTTTTTTCTCCTACTGATTGCTTTGGCTAGGACTTCCAGTATATGTTGAATACAAGTAGTGAGGTGGACATCCTTGCCTTTTTCCAGTTCTTAGATGCTTCCAACTTTTGCGCATTCAGTATGATGTTGGCTTTGGTTTTGTCAGAGATGACACTTATTTTTAGCTATGTTCCTTTGATACCTAGTTTGTTGGGGAATTTTATCATGAAGGGATGTTAGAGTTTATCAAAAGCTTTTTCTGCATCTATTATGAGTTAGGGAGGAGTCTCTCCTTGGTTTTTTGGAATATTTCAAGAGGATTGATACTAGCCCTTTGTATGTCTGGTAGAATTTGGCTGTAAATCTATCTGGTCCAGGGCTTTTTTTGGTTGGTAGGTCTTTTTATTACTGATTCAATTTCATTACTCATTGTATGTTCAGGATTTCTGTTTCTTCTGGTTTAATCTTAGGAGGTTTTGTGTTTTCAGGAATTTATCAATTTCCTCTAGATTTTCTAATCTGTATGCATAGCAATGTTCATAGTAGACTCTGAGGACCTTTTATGTGTCTGTGGGATTAGTTGTAATGTCACCTTTGTCATTTCTGATTGTGCTTACTTGGATAATCTTTCTTTCTTGGTTAATCTAGGTAGCCATCTATCAATCTTGTTTATCCTTTCAAAGAACCAATTTTTTATTTTATTGATTGTTTGTATGGTTTTGGATCTCAATTTCATATAGTTCTCTGATTTTAGTTATTTCTTTTCTTTATCGCCAAGATTTCAGTTTCATCCTTTTAATATCATTCTTATTAGTATCTGTCTCTTTGTTGAATTTCTCATTCAGATCATGAATGTTTTCTAAATTTCATTAAGTTGTTTGTGTTTTTTTGTATCTCACTTAACTTCCTTAAGATCATTATTTTGAACTTCTTTTCAGGCATATCCTAAGTGTCCTTTTCTTCAGAGCCTGTTAGTGGAGACTGTGTTCCTTTGGGGTGTCATGTCCTTACTTTTTCTTGTTTCTTGTGTCCCTTTGTTGATATATTCGTATCTAGTAGAATAGTGATTTTTGTTTTCTTTGTTTGTTTGTTTTATTGAGTAGCTTTTGTAGGGAGAGACTTTTTCCTGTAGATGGATCTAGAGTGTCAATTGGGTATGGTGCATTGGCTTTATTTCTGGTAAACTCAGTAACATGGTCCCCACGCAGTTTCTTCAGCTATTATTCTCATCAATGATGTCTGTGATTGCTTCAGCAACCTAGGCTGTGGGGGTTTTGATGGTGGTGGTACAGGTTTGCTGGGAGCAAGTGCATTGGTCTGGTGGTCAGGCTGGCCACATGCAGTTATAGAGGGCTGACAGACTATCTTGTGGGCTCTTTGGGGAGGCAGAGCTGCCGCTGGACTAGATGTTGGGGTGAGTGTGGGTGTGGTGGTGCCAGGTGGCCCTCCAGTGTTGTATCCACAAAAGCAGGGATACCACAGGACTAGATGTCAGGCTGGGCATAGGCACATATGGACTCAATGATCTAGTCAGCTTTGCAGCCCAGGTGTATGTGAAGTGTCTGGCCAGCTCTTCAGTGGATTCCTTACTGTATAGGTTTGCCTTTTGCTTGGGGGTTATGCAGGTTCAGATGCCAGGGTCTCATTTGTTATGTGGTCTAGGCTTCACACAGTTGGGGTCATAGTGCTGCAGGCATCCAGATGAACTTCGTAGAATGATGATGAGTCTCAGAGACAGTGAGACTCAGTCTCAGAGATAGAGACTGGCTCCTAGGGCAGGGCACACTCTAGCTGTGGGTTCAGTGTCAACAAGGCCTTGAGCAGAGCAGCTTACATTGCTGAGGTGGGAGATGCTCAAGGTAGGCTTCTCTGAGGCAATGCAGCTATGTAAACTCCTGATTACTCTCCAGACTGAATTTGGAGCTTGTGAGGACTGAAGGACTCACCTGTAGCAAGAATTGCTGGCATTTGTGGTAGTAATGGGCACCACTGCATATCTCTAGCATAACTCTTCCCTGTAAGAAGTTTCCCCTGACTTCAGGCTGATCTTGAGAGACAATGTGGCAAAGTCAGGATGCCTTTCTCACATCTCTGTGGTACTATCCTGTGCTTCTGTTCCCCACAGGGATTTTGCTGCTCCCCCGGTGTTTGCCAGCATACTTCCTCAGTCACTTTAGTTGACATATAGTTGTTTATTGTTTGTTTTGGTCCCTTTATGTGGGAGAGAAGTCATATCTACTTGGCAACCTTGATGATGTCACTACCTGGGATGCATGGAGTCTTACTGATTTTGAGGGAGTGGTTTGGAGGTTGTAATCATGGTGATGTGGATGGGAAGAGAATAGTGGTTATATATAGACATGAGAGTTTCAAAGGAGAGGGCATTGTTGAGGGATATTTTTAAAAATCCAGAAATTGCAGCATGAACTTTAGAGAGTGGTAGGTAGCCCAGCATTGCCTTCTCTGGCTACATGGATCCAAAGATGAGTGAAAGCATGTTTTCTTTCTCTCAGCATCTTTGTCACTTCACTTCTTGAATAAGTTTCTCTGTTAGAATTAGGTTCAGAATAACAGTTTCCTTAATTTCCTTATTGGTTACTCTGTTTTCTGAGAAGTAGAATTATTAACAAAGAAGCAGAAATATTTCAAATCATCTGCTATGTGAGAATCAAATGAGATTGTCTATTTCAGAGTGTTTTAATAATAACAAAGTATTCCAAATGTCTTTATTCCTATTAATCATATTAAAAATGGGATGAGAACAGACATACCCATAAAGTTTCTACAAATGATGTCATAAACTTTCTATAAATGATGCCATTATTTTATAGATGAGTAAAATTTTGATTTAAAAAAGACCAACATTGTGTAAATTACTATGTTCTTAAGCCCTTTTATACTTGGTGGTGTGATCCTGGGGCTGGGACTCTGTAGACTGACCCCATTTTGACTTTATCAGCTGCTTTCTGTCGGGCTCTGCCAGTAAGGGGTACAAAAGGGAGACTGGTAGGCCAGATGAAAAAGCAGGGACTTGATCCTTTTTGTGGGCTTCCAGCCTTCTTTCTGCCTTCTCTCTGTTCCTGTGAGCCTCAGTCCTGCAACACTTCTTCACCAGGTAGATAAAATTCCCTCCTATATATATATATGTTTTTGAGACAAAGTCTCACTCTGTAGCTCAAGCTGGAGTGCAGTGGTGTGATCTTGGCTCACTGCAACTTCCACCTCCTGGGTTCAGGCAATTCTTGTGTCTCAGCCTCCCGAGTAGGTGGGATTACAGGCATTTGGCACCATGCCTGGCTAATTTTTTGTAGAGATCAGGTTTCACCATGTTGGGCAGGCTGGTCTCAAACTTCTGGCCTCAAGTGATCCACCAGTCTTGCCTCCCAAAGTGCTGGAATTATAGACATGAGTTACTGTGCCTGGCCTCCTCCTTTAGTTTATCTGTAACTAGTATGCAAATTTTCCAACCCCTGAATAAAAAAATTTATCATATGCAACCCCCTTTGTTCCCAGCATGTGTACCAGGCAAGTGGCATTCCTTCTTCAGAGGTTTGGGTCCCCATGGGATCCTTCTTCCACTTTTCTAAGTTTTAACAACCTCTTCCCTTGTATTCCAAACTCTATGAGTGGTAACTGTTTCTGTAAAGTTGCTATCTCTGTGATTTCTTAGGGGGTCTCTTTTATCCTCCAGTTTTCAGGTTTTTGTATTAAATTCTCTCTGTCCAAATGGCTGATATAGTTTCTGCCTCTTTACTGAACCCAGACTGATTGAATTATTTTACTAATTGGTTAATTAACAAGACAATTTAGGGTCATAACTGTATATACTGTCTAGTATTTGCTATTTAGTTTATACTGTTATTATAATACTTAGAGAATAATGATGACATATACTAAAATTAAAACACAGACATTATCTATAATAATAAAAATTAACCAAGTTCAGCACTGGCAAGAATTTGCTACATTGCCTTTATTTTTATAATTTTGTTTCAGACTGGTGAAAACTTCATCAGAACCTCACCGACCTGTGGTGAGCCATTTAGGAACTACCTATTTAATGAAAAGGATTAGGATTTAAATTAAATGTTTCACTTCATCCAAGAATAGCAAGTTTAGGTAATTTAATGGACATTTTGGAGCTCCAAATCAATTCAGATTAAGCTCGGGATTTACTTTTGAAAGAGAGTATAAATGCCAATCATAAAAATTCAGTTTTAGGTGGTTAATTTGAAAATTTCTGAGGTCAGTATTGTTCCTTTAGTATCTTTCTTCCCTATGGAACTTTTAAATTTAAGGTAGAAATCTTTAGTTTAGAAATCAGGGGAAAATGGTAAATAGGAGGCAGGACTAACTTGTAGCTCCCACTTGGATGGATAGAACAAGGTGTGGAGACTCACATCATAAACTTTGGCTCCAAGAACTAATACAGAAACATACGAGGAAAACAGAAAGAATTCAAAAACCCTTTGAAAGAAGTAGTTTGCTACTGCAAACTCCTTGAGACAGGTGAAAAATTGTGAGTGCCCAAAGTGTGAGGGAGTAAAAGCCTCTGAACAGACACCCTCACTGGGGAGCCTGAAAATCCAGGTCATGAGAGGATTTAACTTTACCTAGAGCTGAAATGAATGTAGAGAGCTGAGTGAAATATAAAAGTAGAAGAAGCATAGGAAGAGCCCTATGGGCACTCCCAGTCCCCAGAAAAGCCCAGGGAAGCCCTTTCTGACTTTATGTCACAGCGGTCCTTGAAGAGGGCTGCCAGTGGAAATGGGGGTGTGCCATAGGGAGAAAGAAACTTTCAGCTGAATGTTGTAATAATTTCAGCTGAGTACAGATTTCCCAGAGCAGAATCTCAGGGTTGGGAAGGTGAATAGGAAGTACAAGTATGAGAAAAGAAGCCACGGCGGAGGAGGGCGTGAAGCCTGAAAGCCCTGCTTGCTTTCTCATTGGGGAGACTTGTAGCCTGGGGCAAGTTCTCAGCCCTGCTCACTGGCTGCCTGGATATAAACTCAGTGCTGTTTGGGGAGCATGGTGGGAGTGAGATTGGCCTTTCTGGCTGCATGGGAGAGGGGTGAGACCTGTCACTGCTGGCTTTCTCCCACTTTCCTGATGACCTAATATCCAGAATCTACAAGAAACTCAAATCAGCAGGAAAATACAAACAATCCCATCAAAAAGTGGGCTAAAGATATTAATAGACAATTCTCAAAAAAAGATAAATGGCCAAGAAACATATAAAAAATGCTCAGCATCACTAATGATTAGGGAAATGCAAATTAAAACCACATTGTGATACTATCTTACTTCTGCAAGAATGGCCATTAAAAAAAGATGTTGAAATGGATGTTGTGAAAAGGAAACACTTTTACATTCTTGGTAGGAATGTAAGCTAGTATAACCACTATGGAAAACAGTGAGGAGATTCCTTATGGAACTAAAAGTAGATCTACCATTTGATCCAGCAATTTCACTGCTGGATATCTACACAGAGGAGAAGTCATCATACAAAAAAGATACTTGCACATGCATGCTTATAGCAGCACAGTTTGCAATTGGAAAAATACAGAACCAGACAAAATACTTATCAATCAATGAATATATAAAGGAAATGTGGTATATATATACCATGGAATAGTACTCAGCCATTAAAAGGGACAAAATTATGGCATTCCTGGCAACCTGGATGGAATTGGAGACCATTATTTTAAGTGAAGTAACTCAGGAATGGATAACCGAACATTATATGTTCTCACTCATAAGTAGGAGTTAAGCTATGAGCATGCAAAGGCCAAGAATTATACAGTGGACTTTGGGGATCCAGGGGAAAGAGTTGGAGGGTGGTGAGGGATAAAAAGAACTACACATTGGGTACAGTGTACACTGCTTGGGTGATGGGTGCACCAAAATCTCAGAAATCACCACTAAAGAACTTATTTATGTAACCAAACACCCGCTGTTCCCCAAAAACCTACTGAAATAAAAAAAAAAAAGATTATCTTCACTAAAAAATTAAACTGAATTATGTGAAGCCGAAGGATAGTCTGTTAATATCTATCTACATATTGAATAAAATAATTTAAAAATGAGTATATTAAAGAAATAAAAAACACTTCTATTTCTTTAATGTTTCTATTTCTCTTTGCTTAAGTCATCTCAGAGTGCAACACAGCTTATTTTCATTAAATTGTGTGCACCTGTTCTTTTCTTCACCCCCCTTTTTACCATACGTGTTAGTGATCCAGAGCATCTTATCTTTTATATTCTGTATCCATAAATTTCTGTTTGTCTTTGAACTTTTAAAATAACACTGCTTAACTTTTAAAGTCTAAATTATATGGTCTTAGGAGTTGATCTGCCTCAGACACGGTCTCATAATAACTTAATTTACAGAAGAGGAATTACTGTTTTAGATTAATACCAGTACTTAAGTTTATATGGCGATGATGACAGAGCGAGCAGTGACTTTAATTTGCTCTCTGTAGGAACCATTTTCTGATTAGATATGAATACTTTAAAAATTAATCCAGTGATTATAAATTTTTTTTTGCAAACATAGATTCAGGTTTAGGGGAATAATATGCACCTAAAGCATATTTCAAATTATTCAATCCATCCTTCCAATTATGGTGGTGTGTCATTTTACTAAAGCATAGTAATGTTGACTTTTCTTTATAAATGATATAGATAGTGCTTCAAGATTTTTATTGTTGTTTGTTGGAGGTTATCACTTTGAATTATTTTTATTTCAACTAAAGATGGTTTGCTTTCTCTGAACTTTGTTTAATTTTACCTTTAGCGTAGGTCTAGAAACATACTAGATTTTGATTTCCTCAAATGAATATAATTTTTTAATATATTGATTTTTAGCTATTTCCTTTTACTCATTCTAAAATATTTTTAGCATTTGCCAGAAAAACTCATGAATGATCCTTAGTGATCAAAAAAGACACAAAAGTTTAGAACATTGCATCAATTTACAACAAATAAATGAGTAAAGATGGTTTACTTTATGATAATATCTGTAGTAGATACCTTATATGATCACAGTTTAACTCAGAATAATTGCTCATTATCTGGAGTAATCTCCAACAGGTGCAATGTGCATCCATTGACCACATCTATATGGCGACCTTCTGTAAGTTAGTTTCTGTAACATACTTATGTAAGAGGGCATGCCTTATCCAACCTAAGTCAATTAGATTATTTTTCTAAAGAATTTAAAACGTGGAATTGAGACATACAGAAACTAGAAGGTTTGGGAACCCAGTCACATCAATGGCAATGCTCTTGAATAAAGTCCATGAACTCCTGTTTTAGAGATCTCCAGAGTTGAAGTTCTTCCTTCCAATCCTGGGTATTATGTTTTCAGTTTTTCTTCAAGTCTGTTAATTATCCCTGCATTCTGTTAGTAAGTTTATGTTTTGACTTAGACTAACCAGAATTGGCTCCAGTTTCTTCTTCAAGAAAATACCCCAATGGAAGAAAAAAAGGGGGGAGGGAGAAACCGAATGAAGAAAGGATGATTTGAAATTACCAGAAAGTGGAACGTGGAAAAAAATGATTAAAATTAGTTTGAAAATAAAATTTTAGGTTATTGCAGCCTCAGGGAATTTATTCTTTAAATACTACTTTTAACTGCATTCTTTGGTAAATGATAAATGCATTTTGGCTTTGATTTAAGCAGCTCATTTTTCGTTTCTTCTCTGATAAACTTACTCTCACTTTAAAAAAAGGTCTTGTAGAAAAACTCATGATAATTATTACTGTTGAGAAATAGGAGAAACATATTGCATTAGTCACAATTTTACAGAGAAACAGAGCCAATAGGAGATCTCTATCTATCTACCAATCATCTGTTTATCTAAATATATGACTATAGATGTTTATGAAGGGATTTATTATAGGAAGTGGCTCATATGGTAATGGAGGCTAAGAAGTCCCATGGCCTGCTCTCTGCAAGCTGGAGAACCATAAATTCTGGTGGTGTGATTCAGTCCAATTCCAAAGCCTGAAAATCAGAGAGCTGTTGGGTCTAAATCCAAAAGCCCAAGAACCAGGTGTGTCAATGTCCAAAGGCAGGAAAAAATGAATATCTCAGTTCAAGCAGAGACAGCAAATTTGCTCTTCCTCTGCCTTTTTGTTCTATTCAGGCCTTTAATGGATTAAATGCTGCCCACCCGTATTTGTGAGAGCAGATCTTCTTTCCTCAGTCTACCGATTTTAATGCTCATGTCTTCTAGAAGCAGACTCATACACCCAGAAATAATATTTTAGAGGCTATCTAGATACCTCTTAGCCTAGTCAAGTTGACCCACAAAATTAACCATCACAGTTATTTTATTTTGCAACTGTATTAAAAGTAAACAATTTTATATCCTCCCAAAAAAGAAAGGAAAAACTTTAGTGACTTCCTATGTTTCAGAGTAATAACAGTCTTTACTTAGGGAAATGGCTTTTATTGATAGGAAGTAGTTTGCTATGTTTGACCTTAAAACATCTGGCTTTGCAAACTGTTAAACCTAAACACTGTGGTCTCAATCAGAAAATGTGAAACAACAACTCACATTGGTAAATTTTGGTTATGTATGTCATTAAGATAGTTACTTATCTTTATGTGTCTGTTCATTTGTCCTACTGATGTTTATTACATACCTGTTATATGTTAGACTTTATACTAGTGCCTAGATTTCATCACTTAAGAAGATAGACAAAATCTCTGCTCTTGAGATGTTTATAGTCTAGTTTTAGAATGGGTACTTTTTAAAAGTTGTTAGTCAACTTTCTTCTTTAATCAATTTGATGTCCTTTCAGATTGTATAAATTGGGACCCTGTAGGGAACTGTTTGAGTATGGGGTGGAGGGGATTGAGGGAGGACAACAAAATGTCTACTATATAGACATGAAAAATTATTTAAAATATTCATAATTTTGTGTTGAAATTCATTGAGGTGGAACAGTGTTCATATTTTGCTTCTGTTTAAAAAATGAAATTAATATGGCAATTTGAGGAGACTAGGAAATTTGTAAATATATATAAGCATATTTATAGATGCAAAATAAATATATATTTGCCACACACATATGTATACACACACACGCAAATACTGTGTGAATGTTCTTAGTTAGCTATCTTGCCAGATCCAGCCGAAGTGCTTATTTACCTATCCCCAGGAATTTTAGCACAGAGAAGATATTTTGAATGACACAAGATAAACAGAAGCACAGTTTATCACTTTTATAAGTTAATTAAAATATTGATATGTAATTAACTAATGAATTCAGCAGTCATAAAGAAATCATTAAATTGATTTTTAAAACCAGGTGTTGCTACACTTAACTAGTTGCTAATGGTCATTTGCATTTTATAAATGTTACTACTGTCTGTGAATGTTTCCATGCTGTGCTAATGTTGGTTCTGTCTGTGAACTGTGAGTCAGGTTGGAAGTTATAGCACTGGTTTCAGTCCTTGTGCCTGAGCTATTTGTGAAAATACTAAGACTGGTTACCTAGACAAGTTTTCTCTTCTGAAAACTTCATTTTCTTACTAACTTAAAAGAAAAAAATCCAACTTTTGCTATCAATTAGCTAAAGGTTTTAAGTGCAGTTCTCAAAGTAGTTCTCTTTTTCAGCAAGTCTGCAAGGTCAAAAATTTTGCATATTAGTACTCAGACTTATTTTTCACTTTTCACCTCCAGAGACTACATAAAGTGATGACATCATGGCTTTTATGTTAAATGTTGAGTTTATTATGATTTTTAAATAAGTGAATGAATAATATATAAGTAGATATTTTCTCAGTTTTAATGTTTAATGTGATGATGAGTGATAGGACCCACATAAGCAAAATCTCTTTGGGATCCTCCGTAATTTTGAATATGATAAAGAGATCTTGAGATCAGGAAATTTGAGTATTACTGGCTTAGGATAATGTAAACAGTTATTTCAGGAAGTTAGTGTTCACAGTATAAAATTCCAAATGCACTCATTTGGATATTTACACATTTTTTTTCTATGTCTTACATAGTTGCCACAGTATGTCATATAAGCTAAGTAATAAAATGTTGTCCAAGGTGTTTTTAAAAAATTTACAGAATGATGGTTACCAGAGGCTGGGAAGGGTAGTGGGTGGAGGTGGGGACAGATGGGGATAGTTAATGGGTACAAAAATATAGTTAGATAGAATGAATAAACTCTAGTATTTGATAGCATAAGAGTGACTACAGTCAACAATAATTTATTATACATTTAAAAATAACTAAAAGAGTATAATTGGAATGTTTGTAAGATGAATAAATGATAAATGTGTGAGGTGATGGATACCCATTTTTCCTGATGTGATTATCACATACTGTATGCCTGTATCAAAATATTTCATGTGTCCTATAGACATATACACCTACTGTGTATCCACAAAGATTAAATTTTTAAAAAATTTACACTTTTTAAATTGAGATAAAATATACATATAAAATTTACTTGGAAGCCTTAGCCAGAGAAATCAAGCAAGAGAGAGAAATAAAAGGCATCCAAATAGGAAAAGAAGAAGTCAAACTATCTCTCTTTGCTGACAGTATGATTTTGTACCTAGAAAACCCTAAAGACTCCACTAAGAAGCTCATGGAACTGACAAATAATTTCAGTAAAGTTTCAGAATACAAAATCAGTGTACAAAAATCAGTAGCAATTTCTATAGACCGATAACGTTTAAAGTGAGAACCAAATCAAGAATGTGTTTTCATTTACAAAACCTTAAAATTAAAATACCTAGAAATACATCTAACCAAGGAAATAAAAAAAAAAAATCTTTGCAAGGAGAACTACAAAACACTGTTGAAAGAAACCAGAGATGCCTCAAACAATGGAAAAACATTTCATGTTCATGGATTTGAAGAATTAATATTGTAAAAAAAAACCATTTTTCCCAATACAATCTGCAGATTCACTGCTGTTTCTATCAAACTTCCAATGCCATTTTTCACAGAATTAGAAAAAAATGATTCTAAAATTCATGTGGAACCTAAAAAGAGCCCAAATCACCAAAGCAATCCTAAACCAAAACAATAAATCTGGAGATACCACATTACCCAATTTTACGATACTGTAAGGGTTCAGTAACCAAAACAACATATTACTGTCACAAAGACAGACTCATAGACCAATGAAACAGAACAGAGAATCCAAAAATAAAGCCACACACCCATACAGTCACCAGATCTTTGAGAAACCGAACAAAAATAAGCAATGGGGAAAGAAATCCTTACTCAATAAATGATGAAATAGCTGGCTAGCCACAGGCTGAAGAATGAAACTGGACCTTTACCTTTCACCATATACAAAATGGATTAAAGATTTAAATGTAAGACCTGAAGCTATAAGAATCCTTAAAGAAAACTTAGGAAACACCATTGTGGACATTGGCCTGGGAAAGAATTTATGACTAAGTTCTCAAAAGCAATCTCAATTAAAACAAATATTGACAAATGGGACCTAATTAAACTAAAGAACTCTGCACAATAAAATAAACTTATCAACAGAGTAAACAGATAACCTACAGAATGGGAGAAAATATTTGCCTACTATGCATTTGACAAAGATTTAATATCTAGAATCTGTAAGGAACTAAAACGATTCAACAAAAAACAAATAACCTTATTAAAAAATGGGCAAAAAACATGAACAGATGTTTTCAAAAGAAGACATACAAGTGGCTAACAAACATGAAAAAATGCTCAGTATCATTAATCATCATAGAAAGGCAAATAAAAACCACCAACAGATACCATTTTACACCAGTTGGAATGGCTATTACTAGTTCAAAGAAATGAACAGACAGACAGACAGACAGGCAAACATGCTGGTGAGGCTTCAGAGAAAAAGGAATGCTTACACACTGCTGGTGGGGATGTAAATTAGTTCAGCCACTGTGAAAACAGTTTAGAGATTTCTCAAAGAATTTAAAGCGGAACTACCATTTGACCCAGCAATACCATTACAGGGTATATATTCAAAAGAAAACAAATAATTCTACCAAAAGACACAGGCAGATAATTCTACCAAAAAGACACAGGCATGTACACATTAATTGCAGCATTATTTACAATAGTAAAGACATGGAATCAACAGTGGATTGGATAAAGAAAATGTAGTATATATGTACCATGGAATACTACACACTCATAAAAATGAAATCATGTCCTTTGCAGCAACATGTATGCAACTGGGAGCCATTATCCTAGGCAAATAATGCAGGAACAGAAAATCAAATACCGTAAGTTCTCACTTATAAGTGAGAGCTAAATATTGGGCACTCATGGTTATAAAAATGACAGCAGTGGGACGCTGGGAGCTACTAAATGAGGGAGGAAAGGAGAAGGGAAAGAGTTGAAAGACTGTTAGGTATCCTGCCCAATACCTGGGTAATGGGATTATTTATGTCACAAACCTCAGCATCATGCAATAGGCACATATAACAAAATAGCACATGTACCTCTTCAATCTAAAATAAAAATTAAAATGATAAAAGCAAGTAAAAACCATCGATTGTTTTATACACAAAATATTATCCATCTTTACCACTTTTAAGTGTATAGCTCACTGGAAATAAATATATTTATATAAACATATATTTTCTGACCTCTGGTAACCATCATTCTACTCTCTGTTTTCATGAGATCCACTTCTTTAGCTGCTACACATGAGTGAGAAAATGGGATATTTGTCTCTCTGTTCTTGGTGTACATATATATATACCATATTTTCTTTATCTGTTTATCTGTTGATGGGCACTTAGGTTGACTTCATATTTTGGCTATTGTGAATAGTGCTGCAATAAATATGGGAGTACACCTATCTCTTTGATATATTGATTTTCTTCCTTTTAAATATGTACCCAGGAGTTGAATTGTTGAATCATAAAGTAGTTCTATTTTTAGTCTTTTGAGGACTCTCCATAATGTTTTCCATAATGGATGTACTAATTTACATTTCTATCAACAGTTATATGAGGGTTCCTCTTTCTCCACATTGTTGCCAGCATCTGTTATTGCCTGGCTTTTTTATATAAGCCATTTAAAATGGGGTAAGATGATATCTCATTGTGGTGTTGATTTGCATTTCTCTGATGAATAGTGATATTGGGAATATTTTTTTCATATACCTGTTGGCCACTTGCGTGTCTTCTTTTGAGAATTGTCTATTCAGATCTTTTTCCCATTTTTGGTTGAATTTTATTTGTTGTTTTGCTATTGCATTGTTTGAGACCCTTATGTTTTCTGGTTATTAATTTTTTGTCAGATGGATAGTTTGCAAATATATATTTTTTTCTATTTTATGTGTTGTTTTTTCACCTTGTCGAATCTTCCTTTGCTGCATGGAAGCTTTGTAACTTGATATAATTTCGTTTGTCTAATTTTGCTTTGGTTGAGTATGCTTTTGACATTTTACACAAAAAGTTTGCCCAGGTAAATGTAATGGAGTGTTTCCACAGTGTTTTCTTCTAGTAGTTTCACAGTTTTGGGTCTTGGGTTTAACTCTTTAATCCATTTTGATTTGATTTTGTATATGGTGACAGATTGTGGTCTAATTTCATTTTTTCTATGTAGTTATTTAGTTTTACCAGCACGATTATTGAAAAAGCTTAATTTTCTCATTTTGTATTCTTGTTGCCTTTGCTTTTGTTGAAGTAGGGTTGGCTGTAAATGTGTGGTTTTTCATCTGGGCTCTCTGTTTCATTCAGTTTGTCTGTGTGTGTGTTTTTTATGCCAGTACCATGCTGTTTTGGTTAATATAGCTTTGTAGTAAATTTTGAAATAAGGTGGTGCGATGCCTCCAGGTTTGTTCTGTTTGCTCAAGGTTGCTTTGGTTTTACAGGGTCTTTTGTGGTTCTAGAAATATTTAGGATTAAGATTTTATGAAGAATGTCATTGGTATTTTGGTAAAGATTACATTGGTTCTCAGAAACATTGTTTGACCCAGCAATTCCATTACTGGTTATATACCCAAAGGATAATAAATCATTCTACTGTAAAGACACATGCACACGTATGTTTATTGCAGCACTATTCACAATAGTAAAGGCATGGAACCAACCCAAATGCCTATCAGTGTTAGACTAGATAAAGAAAATGTGACATATATACACCATAGAATACTATACAACCATAAAAAGGATGAGTTCATGTCCTTTGCATTGACATGGATGAAGCTGGAAACTATCATTCTCAGCAAACTAACACAGGAACAGAAAACCAAACACTGCATGTTCTCACTCATAAGTAGGAGTTGAACAGTGAGAACATCTGGACACAGGGAGGGGAACATCACACACCGGGGCCTGTTGGGGGGTTGGGGGGAAGGGAAGGGATAACATTAGGAGAAATACCTAATGTAGATGATGGGTTGATGGGTGCAGCAAACCACCATGGCACCTGTATAACTATGTAACACACCTGCACCTTCTGCACATGTATCCCAGAGCTTAAAATATAATAATAATAATGAAAAGATTACATTGGTTCTGTCAGTTGCTTTGGGGAGTACTGTTATTTTAAGGCCTAAGATTTTTTTTTTAAATTCAGGAACATGGAATATCTTTTTTTTTTTTTTTTTTTTTTGGTATCCCCTTAAATTTCTTTTATCAGAGTTTTATAGTTTTCTTGTATAAATCTTTCAATTCTTTAGATTGATTACTAGGTATTTTATATTTTTTGTAGCTATTGTAAATGGATTGATTTCTTTTTTAGATTGTTTATTGTTGGTATTTAAATTTTGATATGTTATTTCCTATCCTACAACTTAACTGAATTTCTTTATCAGCTGTAATGGTTTTTTTTTTTTTTAAATGGAATCTTCATGTTTTTATGAACAAGAATAATTTGACTTTTTTCTTTCTAATTTAGATGCCCTTTATTTTTTTCTCTTGCCTAATTGTTCTGGCCAGGATTTCCATTATTATGTTGAATAACAGTGGTGATGCTGGGCATCCTTATTTTGTTCCAGTTCTTAGAGAAAAGACTAAACTTTTCCCATTCAGCACAATGTTGGCTGTGGGGTTATTATATATGATCTTTATTATTTTGAGGTATGTTTGATCTATACTCACTTTGAGGGTTTTTATCATACAAGATTTTGAAATTTATCGAATGCTTTTTCAATATCTATTGAAATAATATGATTTGGTAACTATTGAAATAGTCATGTAATTTTTGTTCTTGATTCTGTTAATATTATGCATTACGTTTATTGATTTCCATACGATAAAGCATCCTTGCATTGCTGGAATGAATCCCATTTGATCGTGGTGAATGATCTCCTTCATGAGTTGCTGCATTCTATTTGCTAGTATTTTGTTGAGGATTTTTTCATCTATGTTCATGAGTGATATGGACCTATATATATTTTTTGTTGCGTACTTGTCTAATTGTGTATCAGGGTAATGCTGGCCCTATACAATGGGTTTGGAAGTGTTTCTTCATCTTTAATTTTTTTGAAGAGTTTGAGTAAAACTAGTATTAGTTGTTCTTCAAATGTTTGGTAGAAATCAGCAATGAAGCCATCAGGTACTAGGCTTTTCTTTGATGGGATACTTTTGTTATGGCTTTGATCTCATTGCCTTTGATCTCTTTGCTTGTTATTATTTTGCTGATATTTTTCTATTTCTTTATGGTTCAATCTTGGTAAGTTGTATTTAGGAATTTATTCATTTCTTCTAGATTTTCCAATTTGTTGTCACATAATTGTTCATAATAGTCTCTAATGATTGTTATTTCTGAGGTCTCATTTGTTGTGTCTCGTTTTTCATTTTTGACTTTATTTTTGCGGGGCTTCTTTTTTTTTTCTTAGTCTAGCTTAAGTTTTTCAATTTTGTTTATCTTTTAAAAACTTTTTCATTTTGTTGACTTTCTGTGCTTTATTTCAGTTTTGTTTATTTTTATTCTGATTTTTATTCTTTCTTTTCTTCATTAATTTATATTTCATTTGTTATTGGTTTTTTAGTTCCTTGATATGCATCATTAAGTTATTTAACATAATTCTACTTTTTTTATCTAGGCATTTATTGATATAAAATTCCCTCTTCATACTGCTTTTTCCATATTCTATAGATTTTGGTATATGATTCTTTCCATTTTCATTTTTTTCAAGAAATTTGAAAGTTTCCTTTTTTTTAACTTTTATTTTAAGTTCAGACATACAAGTGCAGGTTTGCTACATAGGTAAATTTGTGTCATGGGGGTTTGTTGTACAGATGATTTCAACATTCAGTTATTAAGCTTAGTACCCATTTGTTATTTTTTCTGATTCTCCCCCCTTTCCTACTCTCCACCTTCCAAAGGGACTCTGGTGTGTGTTGTTCCCCTCTGTTCATGTGTTCTCATCAGTTAGCTCCCATTTATAAGTGAGAACATGTGATATTTGATTTTCTGTTCTTGTGTTAGTTTGCTAAAGACAAGACTCAAAATAATCAGGTGAAGGAAAATCTGCTAAGCCAATGGAAAACAGAAAGAAGTAGGCATTTCAATCCTAGTTTCTGACAAAATAGACTTTAATCCAGCAAAGATCATAAAAGACAAAGAAGGGAACTACATAATGTTACAGAGCTCAATTCAACAAGACTATCTTAACTTCCTTATTGATCTATTGGTTGTTCAGAAGCATGTTTCTTGATTTCCATATGTTTGTGTATTTTCTGAGATTCTTGTTGGTATTGGTTTTTAGTTTTATCCCATTTTGGTCAGAAAACATATTTGATATGATTTCTATTATTTTTTGAATTTGTTCAGACATGTTTTGTGGCCTAAGATATGGTCTGTTCTGGAGCATGTCCCATGTACTGATGAAAACAGTATGTCTTCTCTAGCAGTTGGGTGAAATGTTCTATAAATGTCAATTAGACCTATTAGATCTAGTATGTAGTTTAACTTTTTAATTTTTTTTTTTGATTTTCTGTTGAGATAATCTGTCCATTACTGAGAGTGGGGTGTTAAAGTCTCCTACTGTTATTGTATTGCAGTCTCTCCTTTTAGATCTATTAAAGTTTTCTTTATATACTTGAGAACTCCAGCATCGGGTGTGCAGATTTTTATTATTATTATATACTCTTGTTGAGTTTGACCTCTTTGTCATTCTATATTACTTTTTTTGTCTCTTTTTACTAAAATAGATTAGTCATCTATTTTATTTGCTATAATTACAATTACTCTTCCTCATTTATCATTTTTTTCTATTTTTTTTTTTTTGAGACAGATTCACTCTGTCGCCAGGCTAGAGTGCAGTGGTGCAATCTTGGCTTACTACAACCTCCGCCTCCCAGGTTCAAGTGATTCTCCTGCCTTAGCCTTCCAAGTAGCTGGGACTACAGGCGTGTGTAACACACCCAGCTAATTTTTGTATTTTTAGTAAAGATGGGGTTTTAGCATGTTGACAAACATTTTGGGTATATTTGCTGAGCAAATATATCCAATAAAAATGAAAACAAGCTAAACAGAGAAAAGTGGACTAAATCATACTAGATTTAATGCTAGCTTGCTACCTCCTTTTCATGTCTAGGTGATACCTTAAGCCCAGGTTTGCACTAACTATACTAAATGAATGGAGCACTGCCTGTCCTCAATGGGATAGGTCCCCAAGGAGTTATTCTGCAGTGTTTCAGGCCTGTCTAGGGATTCTTGCCCAAGAGACCTTAGGAAGTTAGCTCCTACAGTGTGGTGCTACTGAACAGCTATTCTGATTTGATGTCTCCTTTGACTGAGTAACAGAGCAGAGTTTCCAGGGCTGAGCATGGATTCTTCTTCCATTTGATCTGATTGTCCTTAGAGATATTTCTACATTTAGGTAGTCATTATGCTTCCTGTGGGTTAACACAGGAACAGGTCTTCTGCCAGGGCATCTAAGATAGTGGGGAATCTGGTTGACTATCCCATCATTTTTTCCTATGTAGAAACTGTGACTTAGGGGAAGATTTTCCATATTTGGTGCCAGGCAGAATGGGGAGACAGGGGAATCATGAATGTGGAAATCTGATTCTCTTATTGTCTGCTTGGAGTTTTTTTTTTACTTGTCTGTGGGCCTTGAAACTGTCTTGTGCTCAAATTTAAGTTCTGGTTTGTTTCTGGTTAAAATCTGGCTCTGTACATTTGTTTTTGTTTTTTGGGAGAAAGTGAAGTCAGCTTGCTTCTATGATGTCATTTTTGGAACAGAAAGTCAAGTTTTTTTTTTTTAAATCTCTATTAAAAGGTACATAGGCCAGGCACAGCATGGTGGCTCATGCCTGTAATCCCAGCACTTTGGGAGGCCGAGGTGGGCGGATCATGAGGTCAAGAGTTGGAGACCATCTTGGCCAACATGATGAAACCCCATCTCTACTAAGAATACAAAAATTAGCCGGGTGTAGTGGCAGGCATCTGTAATCCCTGCTACTTGGGAGGCTGAGGCAGGAGAATTGCTTGAACCTGGGAGGCAGAGATTGCAGTGAGCTGAGATTGCGCCACTGCACTACAGCCTGAGCGACAGAGCAATACTCCATCTCGAAAAAACAAAAACAGACAAACAAACAAATGGTACATAATCCTTGTGATGCACATTTACACTTGATGTCACTTGCCATTCATAATGGGTGAATTGATTTGCGAATTGCAGCTTTCAAAAATTGTAGCATTCTTTATTGCAGATTGAAGTACACATTATAAAAAATAAGCATAAATCATTTTAAACAATTGGAAATAAATAAGCTTTCAAGTCTTAACATTATCACAAATCTTTTCTGAAGTTTAGACATTTATCTTGGTTTATTTGTATTGCAATACTTTGATTATACCTGTATATAGTCCATCTCTTAAAAATTAATAGTTCTGTTTTACTTAGAGAATCTGGAAAAAGAAGTAAGATTCTTCAGAGCGTGGTGGTAAAGGAAATTTCAGTTAAGTTCAGATACTGAGGATAACAGAATGTTACCTTTTAAAGTGCATATAGTTGTAAGGTTTAAACAACTTTTTCAATTTTCAACATTTATATTGAACATGAACATTTTGAATAATGGTATTGTCGATCTCAAATGGCAATTGAAAATAGTTGTATAATTGTGAGAATCCATGTGTAAGTTTGCTTTTATTATAAAATATCAACAACATACTAATAATATTCATTGAACTATATTATATGCTTCTAATATGAAATCTTATATGAATCCACTTTTTATGTAGACATTATGGACAAGAGACAGAGGTATGATTTAGGGAAGAAGATTATTTTAAACCATAAATGGTTCCATTATTTATGTGTCCAAATATTATTATAACAACTATAGTGAAATTTTTACCAGAGTTATTTTCAAGTGTAACATTATTCTTGTATGTTGGAGGACATGACAAAAACCATTTAGTACTTTAAAACACTGTTTAATAGAAGTTTTCATATAAGTCTCTCTTTGTGACCAGACTTTTAGTCAGACTCCTTTGAGTCATTTTCTTGTGAAGGTCTTGACTTTTGGGCTTCTGTGTTTGTCTTTGCATAGCTATTTTAGCAAGAATTCTTTTAACTGAGTTTAACAAGAATCTCCCATCTTTGACATCTGATCATCCTTTATATCTGATCAAATTCATCATCCTCCACCATCCAATCAGATGGTGACATCTGATTACCACAGCTTGCTTTCAGTGAGAATACTGTCAAGTTGCTATTTCCAGAATCTCCTTCTAAACCTGATGTTTTCTCTAATTTTCTATCCACTGATTCCCCACCCTGCTCTGGGATACAAATCCCCACTTGTCCATGCTGTATTTGGAATTGAGTTAATTTCTATGCTGAGGTCTCTTTTGCTTTATTGCAATAGTTCCTGAATAAAATCTTTTTACCACTTAAACTACTGGCTGGGTCTGGTTGTTTTTTCCATATTATGGAAAGATCTGAAGTTGATGACATAGAAATCATATATATATATGTTGCTTGATCTGAAGATGAAATAGAAATCCAGGGAAATATTTTACATGTAGAATTTATACAAACTTTAATATATAGACATATATGGAGAGATATCATATCTACATGGTTCACATTTCAAAGGTCCACAGTGACAATTCTTCCTTTAGTTCTTTGCTTCAGCCCCAGCTCCCTTACCTGAGTTCAACTTGGAGTCTGGTTAAAGCCATTATCACCTTCCATGTGGATCAGTGCAAAGCATCCTAAATGTATATCCTGCTTCCTCCTGTGCTCACCCTGTTATCTGTTCTTCACACAGCAGCTAGAGTGATGCTTTTGAAATATGGTCACATCATATCACTCTTCTTAAAACCCTCAGATCCCCATCTCATTCAGACCAAAAGACAAAATTATAATGAATTCTGGTAAGGCCCACTAAGATCTGCTCCCCTTCTTCATTACTTGTTTGATGGCATCTTCTTTCTCATAGCACTCTTTCACACTGGCTTCCTTTGTTCTTTCTTGGTCCTTTGCAGTTGTTTTCTCTACCTGGATGTGCATACTCTAAATATTTAAGCCTGCTCAGGCCTTTGAGCAAATAATCTTCTCAGAAACGCCTTCCCTGACTATCCTATATAAAATAGCAATCCTCCCTCCATCCACTATTCCCTAACCTTGAAAAAAGATTCTTAGCTTGACAAGAGTTTGGGCAGTCCCCTGAATATTTTTCAAGGCTCATATGTGCACTTATTGTAAAATCTACTTTTATCAAGACCTGGTAAATCAGTTTAGCAAGAACCCCTCACTCTCAGTATCTGTTTGGGCTCCTTAGCTGCCACCATCCCCCAGGTGATGTCTAATCACCCGGATCTGCTTTCAGCAAGACTCCAGTTAGGTTAATTTAACCAAAATCCCATTGATGTTTCCTCTTAGTAGTTTTCCGGCCACTGACCCCCACTCTGCTCCTTGGTTATAAATTTCCATTTGTTCATACTGTGTTCCCAGTTGATCCCAGTCTCTCCCCACTGCAGAATTCAACTCCAGCGGTCCCTGTATCGATTGCTGTAGTCCTGAATAAAGTCTTTCTTATCATGCTTAATAAGTGTTATTGAATATTTTTTCTTTAATGCCCCCTGCCTGATTGATTACTTTTCTCCACAAAACCTCCCTAACCTACCATATATTTATTTTTAATATTTATCTGTGTCCCTCCACAGAGTACAAGCTTCAAAAGAAGGCTCTTTGTCTGCTTTTCTTCACAGTACTCCCAAAACCTAAAATGATGCCTGCTATAGTGATTGTCATCTGTTGAATCAAAGAAAAAAAAAACAGTGAACCATAAACCTATTATTTTTTCCCCTATTCTGTCATCAAAGCTTAAGATCTCTTGGCCTTTATCTTGCTCCCTCCATCCCCATCCCCATTGCATCAGTTGCTGAATCTATGAGATCTCTTAGTGTAGTATCTTTGGTATCCGTTCATTGATTCCGATTTCAAAATGATACGACCCTACTTCAGGCCCTCTTAAACTCTTGTCTGGTTAGGAGTATAAACACATACTTTGAGTTTTATGTCTTTTACTTATTTTGTTTATATAGTACTGTTACATTCTTTAGATTAAAAAAAAAACATAGCAATCCTGGGAGAAAATGGTATTATAATTATATGGAGCTTTGGAAAGGCAGAAATTTGGCTTGGATGATTTGTTTAGGGGCAGAGGTAGAACCTGATTCCTTTTCCCCATCTTCTCTCCCTAGCCCCTTCCTTTATTATACCTTGATACTTTAATTTCCTGATTTTTATCACTTCTTTGCTTAAGAACTTTTAGATTTTCATGGCTTACAGAGAAAGTATAGTCTTCTTAGCCTGGCACTTAAGGCCTTTACTATTTGTTTCCAATCATTTTTTTCATTCAAAATTATGTCCCACATTGTAAGTCTCAGGCAATGTGGCCTCTGTACAGTAACTTGGACAAATGACACTTTGTTGGCTCTGTACTTCTGCTCTTGCTGTTCTCTCCACTTCAAGTGAGATCTCATCTCACTTGAAGATGAGATCATTCAAGGCTTGCCTTTTCCATGAAGGTTTTTTAATCTCCTTCTCCTTTTTTCCATCCTAGCTATACAAAAAATACCTTATTTTTCTGAACTCTAACCCTTTACCTATAAGTTTTTTCATAGCATTTAGAGAAAGAACCTTGTAAAATAGTTATATGTATTAATTTTATCCCTGTAGGTCTATATCTTACTTCCCTGGAGCAGAAATCATCACTGAAAAAATTTTGTTTCCTATGGCCTACTCTTTGATCTCCTAATATCAACTACTATGTACATTGCTTTGTACATATTAGTTTCTGATTAAGTGTATAGAAAAATATTTATTTTTTGGGTGAATTGAGGCATATCATTTAACCTCATATAATTCACTGAGAATATACTATGTTAAAATTAGCTAAAACAGAGCTAGTGTGTGCTGCTCTCATGGAGAAGAACAGAAGGGCTGAGTAAATACAGCACCTTCAACTTGAAACTCCAGGACAATCACCCTGCCCTGCCTGATCACCACAATCAGAGGCAGCCCAGCAATTCTCCTAGGAGGAAATTTCAGAGTCCATCCACAACCCCTCCATTACTATAGTTACAGTGGTACAGCCCTAACAGCCCTCAGACTGAGAAGAAACAAAGGGCTTAGTCATTGTGCTGGCACCTCTAGCATATCATAGCCACCATATGGAGAGGAGTCCAGTTCCTCTTCCCTGGGAACCCCCAACCCACACTCTTCATAAGGCAGGCCCCCGGCTCATGAATGTAGAACAGTCACCCCACTCATGGCTGAGCATACCCACTGGTAGTGGCCTGGAGTTTCCCTAGGGAGAGGCTCCAAGAGGCATATGGCAGCCCCTTTGCCACTGCCACAGCAACAGTTATATCCCTGCTTCTTTCAGTGTGGGGAAGAAACAGAGCCTAAGGTCTACACTTGAGTTTACAGCACACCACAGTCACCATATGGAGAAAAGATCAATCTCTCCTTCCAGTGAGCCTTCAACTGGCTTTTTCCCCAACAGGTGGAACCCTAAGCTCATGCCAGCAGTGCAGCCATACCACCCCACAGACTGAACACTCCCAGTAACAGCTGCTCTGTGTTTCTTGGAGATGGAGCCCCCAGGGGTAACTAATAGCCTCTCTGCCACTGCCTCTGATATGGTACTATCCCTACTAGTCTCAGACTAACAAAGGTGCAAGAAAATAAATGCCTTATTCACACTTCCAACAAGCTGCAGTCAACCCAAGGAGAGGATGCCAGTCTGTCTCCCATGGGTCCTGCCCATCTCCCCTGCTCATCACCAAGCAGGGAACCCCCAACTTGGGCACAGAGCACACACTCTCCATCCTTGGCTGATTGCACTGTGCAGTTGCTGACCTGCATCTCTCTGGGGTGGAGCCCCCAGGAGACAAGCAAAAGATAATTTGGTCACAACCATTACTAAGATCTCTTTCTCTGTCCTAGGAGACAAGCAAAAGATACTTGGTCACAACCATTACTAAGATCCCTCTCTCTGTCCTAGTCAAGAAGGAAACATAAACCATGAGATCACCTTAGAGCTGTAGTAGGCAGCCTGGGAGTGCCAAGCTGCATTCTACAGCCAGTGTTCAGGTGGGAGAGGAGCCTACACTTTCAGAGCATTGACAGGGAGCATAGCTACAACTGTGAGGAAATATAGGCAGCTACAAGACTGAGCAACTTAAGTGCCACCTACAGGATAACATCCAAAAACTTCAACATCAAAAACACCTCACTGACATGCATCCCTGTGAAACCAAAGGTAAAGTCAGCTACAAATAAAGACCTTGCACAAAGCCATGGCCTTGTGAAAACATCCAGAAAATAAATCTATTGACAGTAACAATGTACACTTTAGTTAAAGGAACACTCAAGCACAGAGGTGAGAAAGAACAAATGCAGGAATTCCAGTAACACAAATAGCCAGAGTGACTTATGTCCTCTAAATGACCACACTAGAGCTCAAACAAGGGTTCTTAACCAGCTGAGTTGGCTGAAATGACAGAAATGGAATTTGGAACATGAATAGGAATGAAGATCATTGAGATTCAGGAGAACAGCAAAACCCAATTCAAGGAAACTAAGAATCGCAATTAAATGATACAAGATCTGACAGATGGAATAGCCAGTATAAAAAAGAACCTAACTGATTTGATAGAGCTGAAAAACACACTGCAAGAATTTCACAATGTAATTATAGATATTAACAGCAAAATAGACCAAGCTGAGGAAAGAATCTCAGCAATTGAAGACTAGATCTCTTAAGACAGTCAGACAAAAATAAAGAAAAAATAATGAAAAGGAACGAATAAACCTCTGAGAAATTTGGGATTATATAAAGAGACCAACTCTATAAATCACTGGTATCCCAGAAAGGGACAAGGAGAAAGCAGACAACTTGCAAAACATATGTTAGGCTGTCAACCATGAAAACTTCCCTAACCTTGCTAGTCAAATTCAGGAACTACAGAGAACCCCTGCAAGATTCTACACAAGAAGATTATCCCCAAGACACGTAATCATCTGAGTATTTTTAAGATCGAAATGAAACAAAGAATGTTAAAGGCAGCTAGAGAGAAAGGGAAGGTCACCTATAAAGGGAATCCCAACACTCTAGTAACAAACCTCTTAGCAGAAATCCTACATACCAGAAGAGATTGGGGACCTATATTCAACATTCTTAAAGAAAAAAAAATCTTCAAGAATTTCATATCCAGCCAAATTAAGTTTGCTATGTGAAGGAGGAATAAGATCCTTTTCAAATAAGCAAATGTTGAAGGAAGGGAAACACTGTTCCTAACGAATACAAAAACATACTTAAGCACACAGACCAGTAACACTATAAAGCAGTCACACAAGCCAGCATAATAAACAGCTAACAACACAATGACAAGATCAAATGTACACATATCAATACTGACCTTGAATGTAAATAGGCCAAATGCCTCATTTAAAAGGCACAGAGTGGCAAGCTGGAAAAAGACTCAATTGTATGTTGCCTTTAAGAGTCCCATCTCACATGTAATGGCACCCACAATCTCAAAATAAAGGGATGGAGGAAAATCTACCAAGCAAATGGAAATCAGAGAAGAGCAGGGGTTGCAATCCTAATTTCAGACAAAACAAACTTTAAACCAACAAAGATAAAAAAGACAAAGAATGGTATTATATAATTGTAAAGGGTTTAATTCAACAAGAAGTCCTAACTATCCTAAATATGGATGCACCCAACACAGGAACTCCCAGATTCATAAAGCAAGGTATTATATACCTACAAAGAGTTTTAGACTCCCATGCAATGATAGTGAAAGACTTCAATACTCCACTGGTGGTATTATATCACTGAGGCAGAAAATTAATAAATATATCTAGGACCTGAACTCAGCATTTGGACCAAATGGAACTAATAGACCTCTAGAGAACTCTCCACTCCAAAACAGCAGAATGTACATTCTTTTCATGGCCACATGGCGTACAGTCTAAAATTAACCACATAATTGTACGTAAAACGATCCTCAGCATTGCAAAAGAATGATAATCATGCCAAACACACTCTTGGACCACAGCACAATAGAAATAGATGTCAAGACTAAAAAAATCAAAATCATACAATTACATGGGAATTAAACAATATGCTCCTGAATGACTTTCAGGTAAATAATGAAATTAAGGTAGAAATCAAGAGGTTCTTTGAAACTAATGAGAACAAAGATACAGTATACCAGAATCTCTGGGATACAGCTAAGGGTGTGTTAAAAGGGAAATTCATAGCACCAAACATCCACATCAAAAAATTAGATCTCAAATTAGTAACCTAATATCACAACTGAAAACATTAGAAAAGCAAGAGAATACCAAGCCCAAAGCTAGCAGAAGACAAGAAAAAACACAAATCAGAGCTTAAATGAAGGAAATCATGCAAAAGATCAATAAATTCAAGAGTTGTTTTACAATTAGAAATGACAAAGGGGATGTTACCACTGACTCCACAGAAATAAAGATAACTATCGGAAACTACTACAAACACCTCTGTGTGCACAAACTATGAAATCCAGAAGAGATGGATAAATTCCTGAATACATACACCCTCCAAACACTGAAACAGGAAGAAATAGATTCTCTGAACAGACTGATAACAAACTTCAAAATAGAATCAGTAATAAGTAGTCCACTTAACCAAAAATGGCCTAGGACCAGATGGATTCACAGCTTAATTCTACCAGATTTACAGAGAGGACCTGGTACCATTCTTGCCAAAACTATTCCACTAAATTGAGAGGAGGGACTCCTCCACAACTCATTCTGTGAGGTCAGCATTATCCTATACCAAAATCTGGTAGAGACACAAATGAAAAAAGAAAACTTCAACTTAATAACCTTGATGAATAATGCTGCAAAAATTCTCAACAAAATACTTGTAAACCGAATCTAGCAGCACATCAAAATCCACTACGATGAAGTAGGCTTCATCTCTGGGCTGTAAGGCTGAACTAAAGACAAAAACCACTTGATTATCTCAATAGATGCAGAAAAGGCTTTTGATAAAACTTAACATGTCTGCATGTTAAAAATTCTCAATAAACTAAGCATTGAAGGAACATACTTCAAAATAATGAGTCTTCTATGACAAACCCGTGGCCAACATCATACTGAATGAGGAAAAGCTGAAAGCATTCCCCTTGAAAACCAGCACAAGACAAATAATGCCCTTCTCACCACTCCTATTTAACAAGGTATTGGAAGTCCAGGACAGAGCAATTAGGCAAGAGAAAGAAATAAAGGGCATCCAAAGAGGAAGAGTGAGTGTTAAACCATCCTTGTTTGCGGACAACCTGATTCTATTTTTAGAAAACCCAGTAGTCTTGGCGCAAAACTCCTTCAGCTGTCAGTTGATTCAATAACTTCGGCCATGTTTCAGTATATAAAATCCATGTATGAAAGCTACTAGCATTCCTATAAACCAACAACAGCCAAGCTCAAGGCCAAATCAGGATTGCAGTCCCATTCGCAATTGCCACAAAAAGAACAAAATGCCTAGGAATACAGCTGGTAGGGAGGTGAAAGAGCTCTACAATGAGAATTACAAAATACTGCTCAAAGAAATCGGAGATGACACAAACAAATGGAAAAACATTCTATGCTGATGGATAGGAAGAATCAGTATCATTAGAATATCCGTATTACCCAAAGCAGTTTACAGCTTCAATGCTATTGCTATCAAACTTCCAATGACATTCTTCACAAAACTAGGAAAAACATTTAAAAATCCATGTGGAACCAAAAAAGAGCCAAATAGCCAAAGCAGTCCTAAGCAAAAAGAAAAAAGCTGGAGGCATCATGCTAGCTGATTTCAAACTGTATTGCAGGGCTGCAGTAACTAAAACAGCATGGAACTGGTACAAAAACAGACAACACAGACCAATGGAACAGAATAGAGAATCCAGACATAAGGCCACAAACCTATCATCTGATCTTTGACAAAGTCAACAAAACAAGCAATGGGGAAAGTGCTCCCTATTTAATAAATGGTGCTGGGATAAATGGCTAGCCATATGCAGAAGACTAAAACTGGACCCCTTTCTTACACCATATACAAAAATTAACTCAAGATAGATCAAACCCAAAACTATAATATCTCTGCAAGTCAACCGAAGGCAATACCGTATATTCAGAACATAAAAACAGGTAAAGATTTCATGACAAAAACCCCAAAAGCAATGGCAATAAAAACAAAAATTGACAAATGAGAACTAATTAAACTACAGAGCTTCTGCTCAGCAAAAGAAACTATCAACAGAATAAAGAGACAACCTACAGAAGAGAAAGTATTTGCAAATTATGCATCTGAGGTCTAGTATCTAGCATCCAGAAGGAACTCAACCAAATTTCCAAGAAAAAAAAAAAAAAACCTTTAGAAAGTAAGCAAAGGATATGAATAGACACTTTTCAAAAAAGACATACATGTGGCCAAAAGGCATATGAAAAAAGGTCAACATCACTGATCATTAGAGAAATGTAAATCAAAACCACAATCTGACACCATCTCACACTGGTAAGATGGCTGTTATTAAAAAGTCAGAACATCACAGATGCTGGTGAGATTGTGGACAAAAGGGAACACTTATGTACTGTTGGTGGCAGTGTAAATTAGTTCAACTATTATGGAAAGCAGTTTGGTAATTCCTGAGAGAGCTAAAAACAGAACTACTATTTGACCCAGCAATTCTATTACTGGGTATACACTCAGAAGAATGTTTATCATTCTACCATAAGGACAAATGCATGCTAATGTTCATTGCAGCACTAGTCACAATAGCAGACATGGAATCAATGTAAATGCCCATCAATGACAGATTGGATAAAGAAAATGTGGTACATATTCACCATGGAATACTATGCAGCCATGAAAAGAACAATATCATATCTTTTATGGAAATATGGATGGAGCTGGAGGCCATTATTCTTAGCAAACTAATTCAGGAACAGAAATCCAAATACTGCGTGTTCTCACTTATAAGTGATAGCTAAATGATGAGAACTCATGGACATAAAGAAGGGAATAAGACACACTGGGGCCTAGTTTAGAGTTGAGGGGTGGAGGAGAGAGGACCAGGAAAAATAACTGTTGGGCACTAGGCTTAGTACCTGGGTAATGAACTAATATGTTCAACAAACCCCCATGACCCAAGTTTACCTATATAACAAACCTGTGCACGTACTCCTGAAACTAAAATTAAAGTAAAAAAAAATCAAAAAAACTTTTAAAAATTAGCTAAAGCATTTATATGATAAGTGGATTAATGAATTGCTATAAGGCACTTACATTTCTTTCCAGAACCCTCTGAAATCTCAGTATGTTTAATATATTTGAATGTTAAATAGTCTTTAATTATCAAGACATCATTGACTTATTAATGAATATTTGACAAATTAAATAAATGATTTAGGCTGGGTGCAGTGGCCAATGCCTGTAATCCCAGCACTTTGGGAGGCCGAGTGGGTGGGTCGTGAAGTTAGGAGTTGGAGACCAACCTGGCCAACATGGAGAAACTCCATCTCAACTAAAAATACAAAAAGTTAGCTGGGCATGGTGGTGCGCACCTGTAATCCCAGCTACTTGGGAGGCTGAGGCAGGAGAGTTGCTTGAACCTGGGAGGCAGAGGTTGCAGTGAGCTGAGATTACACCATTGCACTTCAGTCTGGGTGATGGAGTGAGACTCATCTCAAAAAAAAAAAAAAAAAAAAAAAGAATTTAAAGACTCTTTTATTTATTTGAGTTTTTGAGTTAGAAGGCTTAATTTCATCTTTAGCCACTTGAAATTTTAAGTAGCAAGCATTGAAGCCCAACCTTTAACAGATAAAAGATGATTTAAGTTTAAGTTGACAGCAGAAACAGCACAGCAAACTTTTATTTTCAAGGTCCCTTTAATGCACCATACAATGTTATGTTCTAGTATTTCTCATATCTTGCCACTTGCTGTGAATTCTCTGTTACACAAGATGTCATAATCCATTGTACCAATTTGGAAGTTAGGAAAATTCACTTACTAAAAATGTATGAAGAAATAATATTATTTTAACAGGCATATCATTTTTAATATTTAGCAAGTTCTGTTGTTAAGTGGAGATGTAATCGATATTTTATATAGTTTCCTGTGACTGTTCTAACAAATGACCACAAATTTGGTGGCTTAGAACAGCAGAAATTTATTCTCTCAATTCTGAAACTTTGAAGTCCAAAGTCAGTATCATTAAACAAAATCAAGGCATTGAAAGTATTGGTTTCTATCTGGAGGCTGTAGGAAAATATCTGTTTCTTGCCTCTTCATCTTCTGGTGGCTGCCAGCATTCCTTGGCTTATGGGCGCATCACTCCAATCTTGACGGCTACTGTCTTTATTTTCTTATTTATCACTTTTAAAAAAAATTAGATGCTAAAACACAACTATTTTGAATTTATTTTTTAAAATTTCAACTTTTATTTTAGATACAGGGGAACATGTGCAAATTTATTCTGTGGACATATTGCATGATACTAAGGTTTGAGTATGGATTCCATCACCCAGGTTGTGAGCACAGTACCCAATAGGTAGTTTTTCTGCCCATGTTCTCCTTCCTTCCTCACCCCTCTACTAGTCCACAGTGTCTGTTGTTGCTAGCTTTATGTCCATGAATCTCACTTGTAAGTGAGAACATTTGGAATTTGGTTTTCTGTTTCTATGTTAATCTGCTTAGGATAATGGCCTCCAGCTGCATCCATGTTACTGCAAAGAATGTGCTTGCATTATTTTTTAATGGCTGCATAGTATTCCATGGTGTGTATGTACCACATTTTGTTTATGCAATCCTCTGTTGGGGCACCTGTGTTGATTCCATGTCTTTACTGTTTTGAATAGCATGGTGATAAACATGCCAGTGCATGTGTCTTTTTGTTGGAGTGATTTATTTTCCTTTGGGTATGTACTGAATCACGGGATTGCTGAGTTGCCTGGTAGCTCTGCTTAAGTTCTTCAGTCTCCAAATTGCTTTTCACAGTTGTTGAACTGCATAATTTACATGGCCAACAACAGCGTAGAAGCATTCTTTTTTCTCCACAACTTTGCCATTATCTGTTCTGTTTTGACTTTTTAATAACAGCCATTCTGATTGGTGAGATGATATCTCATGGTGGATATGCTTTGCATTTCTCTGATGATTAGTGATCATGAGCATACAAGTGGCTAAGAAACATACGAGAAAAGGGTAGCATCTTTATCCCTCTGCTCTGCCTTTACATTGTCTTTTTTTCTGTTGCTGGTCATATCTTTCTCTTCCTCCCTCTTAAAGGGACATTTATAATTGCATTTAGAATCTACCTGGATAATTCAGGATAAGCTTTCCATCTCAAGAACCTTAACTTAATCATTTATGCAAAGACCCTTTTTTTTCCCTATGGATAACATTTATAGATTCTAGATATTAGAACCTGTTATTTTGGGGGCCACCATCAGCTTATCACAATAACCCAATATAGATTTCTAAGGAAAGATAAGGTGTAATTTGATTTTTGCAATAACAGCCAACATTTTCGTTTGAAATCTTCCTAGTGGAACCTTTTAATAATGGAAAGACTTGGTGTAACTTTCTCAACTAAAAGCTGTGCTTGAAAGTTATGCCCAATTAGCCATATGCACATTGTAAAATGATGCCATTCAAACTTTTATCCCTTGGAAAATTAATGGGTTAAAAGGACATTCAAATGTAGTAGGCTATTATTATACTTTCAAATGTTTTAACATGCTGGGATTATGATCTCAGTACAAAAATTAATTATAGGAAAAGCAACATGCTATCAAGTTATTCAACTTCTTACTGATTATAGCAATTACAATCCAACCAACAGATAATTAATATTGGGGAATGTTAGAAGAGTGACCTTTACTTTAAGTAAAATTTTAATTGAATTATAATATACATACAGAAATCTGCAAAAATCTTAAGTGTGCAGTTTGATGAATTTTCACAAAGTGTATGAACCCATGTAAACAGCACCTAGATTTGGAATGTATTAGTAGTACCCTAAGAAGTTCCTCTTGTGCTCCCTTTCAACCACTATGTCCTCTTTGACTTCAACTGCTACAGATGAGTTTTGCCTGTTTCTTAAAATATATGTAATTATAACCATATAATAGGTACTCTTTTGTGTTTGGTTTCTTTTGTTCAACATTTTGTTTGTAAATTTATCAGTGTTTTTGCATGTAGCAGCACTTAAATTTTCATGGATGTAGAATCTATTTTAGGAATATACCATAATTTATTTATTCATTCTTTTAGTGAATGAAATTTTTTATTTACAGTTTTAGGATATTAAAAATTGTGCTTGTATGAACATTTTGTTCAGGCTCTTTGGAACACATATGTATGGACATCTGATGGACATCTGTTTCTATAAACCTAGAAGTGAACATGCTGGGTCATAGAGTATGAGTACAGTTTTAGTATGTACCGTCAAACAGTTACATAGACATTGTATCATTCTGAAGTGTCACCAGTAGTGTATGAGCATTCCTGTTGCTCCATAAAGTGATAAATTTGCTGTTGTCAGTTTTTTAAATTTTAGCCAGAGTGGTAGGTAGGTGATATCACATTTGTGAGCTTGATTTGCATTTCTCTGATGACAAATGAGATTGAATGCTTTTATAGATTATTTGGATTTCTTCTGTGAAGTGCCAGTTGAGTCATTTGCTAATTTTTTTTTTTTCTATTGGGTTGTCTGTTTTCTTCTTTAAAAAACTTGATTTATAGTTGATGCAAATTCTTTGTCCGATATATGTATTGCTAATATTTTCCCACTTTCTAACTTGCCTTTTCATTTTATTAGTTGTGTCTTTTGGTGATCAAAAGTTCTTAATTTTATTGTAGTTCAATTTATCAATCTTTTATTTCATGATTAGCATGTTTGTATACTGTTTAAGTACTTTGCTTACTCCAAGGTCTTTAGATTATTTTGCAGATTTATCTTCTAGAAGCTATATTTTAAACTTTCACATTCAGCTTTATAATTCATCTGAAATTGATTTTGCATAGCATGTGAAGTCAGGACAAGTTTTGATGTTGTATATGGGTATGAAAACATCCATATATATGTATATAAATAATATATACACTATAGTATTACCATTTTCATAAATTGAAGGGCCATATATGTGTGAGTTAATTTTGTTTTGTAAAACATTTGTTGAGTACCTAGTAAGTGACAGGAGTTGTGTTTAGTACTGAGAATATGTATATAAATAATAGAGATTCTTTTTTCTAAAGATAGTCTTTGTCGAGTGGGGAAGATAAGTTGAATGATAATGAAAAATACGGTAATCATATTAAGAACTATATGCGGTGAGGGAAAGGAATGCATTCTTTGTGAGTAAATGAGGAAATCTGTCCTAGAGAAGGCAGCATTTGAGCTGGATCTTGAAAATGAATAGGAATTTGATAAATATATTCCATGTGGAGAGAAAAATACATGAAAAGATACAGGATTGTCAAAGAACAGGTGTATTCATCAAATAATGAGAGGTTCACTATTTGAAGAAGCAGTGTACAAGAAGGTAAGAGGGAGAAGTGAGAAAACAAAGGGAGGAAACTAGAACGTTGTACACCGTGAGGACTGCATGTGTAAAATTAAGTAATTATAAAAAACGTTGATTATTTGTCAAATGGTGAGAAATTCAGGATGGCTAGACGATAGATTGTTTGCATGGGAAAGAAGTGAGAGAGGAGGACCAGGGGAGGAATGAGGAGTGAATGGAGACGAGTGTGAGAGTTGGGTTGGATTTTATCCTAGAGAAAACTTGTGAGAAGGAGAGTTTTCAAACAGAAAGCAGCATAATCAGATTTGGTTTTTAGGAAGATGACCTTTTAGGAACTTGGAGGATAGATTAGTAGGGGGCAGATTGGAGAATGGATTTATGTTAATAGATATGAGGCTTGGCCAAGGTGTGGCAGTGGTGATGGTGCCAGATGTGGAGGTATTTTATTATATAGTGAAGAGGTCTTGTTCACTATGAAAGGTGAGTAATTGACAGGTATAACAGATGGCTCCAGAGTTTACAGTTTAAGAGACTGAATAAATGGCCTGTCATCAACTGATACAAGAAATATTAGAAGGGGGAGGTTTTTTGGTAACAAATAATTAAGACATGAACTTACTAAGTTTCAGATGCTAGTGGAATAAGTAGTTGGAGATATTCAGGAAGAGTTGAGAATATTGTTTGGAACTCAACAAACAGATCAGGTCCATAAATATATATTGGAGTATCGCCAGCATGTAGAAGATAGTTAAAGCTTTTAACATTGTTAGTTGTGAAAAAGTCCAAATATAAGTTTGAATATGGTCTACTTTAGATCATGACTATTGTAGTAGACAGAATAATTCTAAGATATCCCAAGATTCCCTCATGGTGTGCATGCCCTGTGTCATCCCCTGGACTTGAAGGTAGATGGATTTGTGAATATGATGGGTTATCACTCCAATGATTAGGTTACTAATCAGTAGACTTTTAGTTAATTCAAAAGAGATTATTCAGGGCATGGCCTCGTTTATTGAGGTAAACCCTTAAAAGTGACTGGGCCTTTCCTCAAAAGATTATCCTACCAGCCTTGAGGAAGGAAGCTTCCATGTTTTCAAAGAGGGCCACGTGGCTAGGACCTGAGGGTGGCCTTTAGGAGTGAAGAGTAATCTCTGGCTGGCAGCTAGCAAGACAACAGATACTTCACTCATAAAACTGCAAGGTGATGAATTCTTCCAACAACCAGAGAGTTTTGAAAAGGATAACAAGATGAGAAGGCATCCCTGGCTGACAGCTTGATTTCAGCCTGGTTAGATCCTGAGCAGACAATCCTGATAACACGTAGCTGGACACCTGATCTACAGAAACTGTTGGATAATAAGTTTGTGTTGTTAGAAGTTTGTAGTAATTTGTCAAGCCGCAATAGAAAACTAATAAAACTTTACATTCCTAACTATAAAAAATATTTACCTCCTCTCCCTTCTCTTTGTTATATTAATTTTAGTCCTTTAAGTGGTTAATTCTATGTGTTTACTTTTTTCTGCTTCTATTTATCGTACTTTCAAACTTACATCAGCATCGTGATTCCTGTTAATGTAACAGGATATTAGCAATTCTACTCTTCCTTCTCCCCAGTTGCTATCTTTCACCTGGAGTGAGACTGCTGGTGAGAGAAAGCTGGCTCATATTTGGGGCATCTGAGTACATATAGTTGCACAATGGATGGAACGATTGTGTAATAAAAATGCAGTACACCTGCTCAGAATGAATTCTTATTAGGTAAAAGTCATGAAGTAATTGAAATAGGATGCATGCTTTTGCTAGTTGATAAAACTCAGCCGAGCCTTTCGGCGATGCTCTACCCTGCCTTGAAGGCATCACCTGAGATGAGCAGGGAAGACAAGTACAAGCTGCCAGGAAAAGGCTAAAATAGGCTAAGGGAAATTAAGTATAGAAACTCTGCTTGGGCAGCTCAGAGATAATTTAAGTTTATCTGATGTTAAGAGACTTAGTGAAGTTTAATTTAATGCTGGGAAGATAAGAAGCAACAGCTCCATTAATTGGGAACTACCAGCATCATCAGATTTCCTGATCCTTTTCAATCTGCTGGTATCATTTGCTGTTAAAGAAGCCACATTTTACATTTTACAGGGGATTTTTGGAAGCATGCTAATAATGTCCTGCAATACCATTTTCCATGTATTCCAAGTTGATACTGTTTAATTTGGTCTTCTCTGTGACCAAAATTGTGTGTTTTGGGTTTGATTTCAGGTTGATTCTAAAGGTTGAAAAACCGTAAACAGCATTTCTTATTTTCTTTTCTTTTTACTTTTTTTTTCTTGAGACAGAGTACTCTGTCACCGAGGCTGGAGTGCAGTGGCATGATCTCAGCTCACTGCAGCTTAAGTCTCCCGGGTCCAAGTGATTCTCATGCTTCCAGCCTCCCGAGTAGTTGGGATTACAGGTGTGCGCCACTATGCCCAACTAATTTTTGTATTTTTAAAAATAGAGGTGGGGTTTCACCATGTTGGCCAGGCTAATCTCGAACTCCTAACCTCAAGTGATCTACCTACTTTGGCCACCCAAAGTGCTGGGATTACAGGCGTGAGCCACCGCGCCCGGCCCGTAAACAGCATTTCTAATGTTATGACTGTATCATTGTTTTTGAAGTTGCAAGTAAAATAAACCAATTTTAGAAAAGCAAAAGGAATTTTTTTTTTTTTTTTTTTTTTTTTGGTGGGGATGGAGGGTGGGTCTCAGAGTCCCTGGAATGGATGGAAAATTTAGAGAACTGGGCTCAGAAACAGGGTGCTATCACTATAGTAAATTTATGGTAGATTTAAGTCCTAAGGTGGGGAGTTTGATAGGTTCCACCCACAGCCATAAGAGGAACGAAAGGATAGGTAGAAGAAGAATAGCTCAGAAGACTCTTTAGGGATTTCTTAGATTTCTTTCAGGGGTTGGGGGCTGGACACCTGAAGCACAGTTTCACCAGGACTGTATGCTGTGAAAGGGAAAGACTAACTCAAAGGAAACAGATGAATTGTTAGGAAGCATGCTTGGATGTCAGGCAGTAAAAAAAAAATGTGTGCTAAGGATCACGTGCTGTCTGACATTAACAAACCTGAGGAGAATCTAGGTCTTTTCGGGGCCATCAAAGGTCTAATTGAAAAGAGATAGGGGAGGAAGGAAGGACGTCACCATACACTGAAGCTATACTGAAAAAGTCATGTCACCATTCACTAAACAAGATCAGAAAAGCACCTAAAATTATGTATCTAGGAGTTTAGACTTTTATGCTTTACAATGGTTATATTCCAAATAGTGAAGAGAGATTGGAGAGTATTTCAAAGTATTTCTGCTTGCCTGTAAAGTTTTTTCTATCTTATTTGATTAATTTAAGATTCAGTGTCTAGAATATTACTAAAATATTATCTCTCTTAACTTGTGACTGCAAAATCAATACTGTCTATCCCTTATTAAATAAAATATGAGACTTATTCTGTTTTATTCTCCAATTGCTCTCTGACTAGAAACCGTGCAGTGGGTAGATTGCTCTCGTTATTTTTAACCCTACTGTTTTTCTTAACGTTGTAGTGCTTTGTTTTAGGGTTGCAGAAAGAGCTATTTGGATTCTGAAATCCTCAAGTTAACAAAATATATAGGAAATGACTTTCTGAATTTCTAAGAGCTTTTTTTTTTTTTTTGAACTAGGTCTTCACTGGGACAATTAAAGTTGGTAATTGGGAACTGCCTTGATAGTTCAATAAGAACATCTTCTTCCCTCACTTAACATGAAAGTGGATTTCTTGGCTGTAACTTGAATAGCTGTATTTCTCCTTCCTTCCCTTCACTTAGCTAGTCAGGTCTTTGGCATAAGCTTTCTTAGAAGGAATGTAGATACTGAAGAGGGGGATGCCTTCTTTCAGATTTTGTGAACAGCCAGTGGGGATATGGTTGTGTTGTAAGCCTGAGAATTGTTTACCAGATGGCTAATGTGATTGACTTCCCTATTATAACTTTAAAAAAATAATTATGTGGTCAACTGCTATTTGAAAAAAGAAAATAATCTCAAATTAGATTTTTATTTCCATTTTAAAATAGAAATGTTTCATAATTGTTCAAGAAAAATAAAGCCTTTATGTTTTCTTTAGGCATATGCAAAACCAGAAGCAAAAGACTGAGTAGTTTTATCTAATTGTGCTCATTGAAAAATACATAAAGTTCAGTAAACTAATATCTGACATTATTTTAATGTTCTAGGCTTTACAGCTTTATAATTAAATTTATAGTACCTCTGTAGAAATTTGTTTCATTGATTTTTGGGGAAAAGTAAAAGTTATTTTGGGGATGGAACAAGAGAACCCATTCCCTCTTTCGCTGTCCCTTTTTACTGTTGTTACTTTCTTCTTCCTGAACCAATTTTTCTTTTCCCTTTAGAGAAATCTAAAGGTCATCCTTAATTTCTCTTTCTGCCTCATCTCCCACCATGATCGACTGCCTCATAAATATCTCAAATATATCTGGAATCCATTCCATTTTTTACATTCTCATTGCCCAAGTTCAGACTTACATGATCTCTTTTGATGACAGCTATGACAATTTCCAGTCTCAGCTTCTTCCATCTCAATCCACATTTTCTTTCTTTCTCTCTCACTCTCTCTCTCTCTTTTTTTTTTTTTTTTTGAGACAAGAGTCTTGCTCTGTCACCTAGGCTGGATTGCAGTGGCACCATCTTGCTACTGCCTCAGAAGTTCAAGCAGCAATCCACATTTTCTATTGGTACCAGAGTTTTTATTCAAAAATGCAAAATGCATTTTTTTAAAAACACTTCAGCAATTTCATCTGAATTGTGAAATGAAACCCAAACTTAGTTTGGAATATGAGGCCCTCTATGATACATTTCTTGTGCTCTTTCTGTCTTTCTCACTGACCACTTCTACTCACATATATTCCAGCAATACTGGACTTTTTGTAGTTTTCTAAATACTTGCTTCTCTTTAAAACCTTTGTGCCTTTTCCTGTTTTTCTGAGACAATGTACGCCATCCTCCACTGTTCCCCAGCACACTCTAGTTGAGACATTCCTTCTTTTTGATGCCTTCTGATGCTCCCAGCAAAATCAATCACCCTCTATTGTAATACCTTTACATATATTGTATTATCCCTCTATGTGTTACCTTCGTATTTGCTTTTTGTTAAGAACTGACTGCTATCTTGTAATTATTCATTTACTTGTCTGTTTTCCTATTTGCCTCTCAGTTTCTTGAAAGTAGAAGCTCCAGCCTAGCAGCTAGCTCCAGACCTATCATGAATTAGGTGGGAATAACTGTAGATTTTTAAAGATATATACTGGCATTCATTTTTCTAATAATAAAGCTGTCATTTTTGTTCCTGGAACCAAGCCAGGTCCAGCTATGTTTTTTCAAGGCCCAATAACAAGAAGCAGACAAATTAGGAAAGAAGGGAATTTATTGCTATAACGAGATACAGGGAGAAGGCTGGAGATAATTCCACCAGACCAACTCAAAGTATTACAATTTTCTTAGAGCTTATATAGATTGGGGTTATGTGCCTACATTCAGTATAGCATTCGCCTAAGTCTACTGGTAGCTAATTTTGTTTCAGTTAGAAGGTCAAAGGCAAAAAATGCTTGCTGTCTGATTAAGCCGTGAGGGCCCCAGTACCTTCAAGGCCTGCATACTGTGGTACCAGAGTGATTATTTCTATTTTATCTCCTTTACGGCTTGGTCTGGAGAGCTGCCTTAGACTCTCCAATGAGTCTGTTCAAACAGCTGCTTCTGTTACCTTGACTCGTCTCAGATTCCATCGACCTTGGATGGGTCTTGGTGCTAGTAATGTAAGACTGTCTCTGTTATTTTTGCTTGTTCCAGGTTAGGGAGAAGACCATGCAAGGCTCCTACTGACCATATGTTTTGTTTCTAGCTTTGATGTCTGGGCACTGATTTCCCTAGGTTTAATTATTTGCTCAGTGTTAAGGCAGTGCTGTCGAAATTTGTCTGTGTAACTGGAGTGCTATGCAGGCCTGTCTGTGTGATTGTCAGGGAGAATTGGCCTGCCACAATTTTTTTCTTCGTGTCAGATACTGTGCTGGGTCTTTAAATTTTTTGTTTCTAATCTGTAGAACAAATACTTTCAGAAAAAGCTAAAACATTTGCATTTAACAAATGAAGACACTGAATCTGAAATGTTAAGTAACTTTTTAAAAAGTACACTGTTATTAACGGGGCAGGGCCAAAAAAAAATCCAAGTTAAATTTATTTGATTTCCAAATTCATGTTTTCTCCACATCATGGTTCCTTCCCCCCTCCTTAGTGTTGATGAGGTAGGGATATAAATCATTTTGAGTCCATTTTTTTTTTGAGATGAGGTCTTGCTCTGTCACCAGGCTGGAGTGCAGTGATGCAATCTTGGCTCACTGCAACCTCTGCCTCCTGGGTTCAAGCAATTCTCCTGCCTCAGCCTCCTGAGTAGCTGGGACCACAGGTGTGCACACCACACCTGGCAATTTTTTTGTATTTTAGTAGAGACAGGGTTTCACTATGTTGCCCAGGGTGATCTTGAACTTTCGAGCTCAGGCAATCTGCTCGTCTCGGCCTCCCAAAGTGCTGGGATTATAGGCGTGAGCCACCGAGCCCAGCTGAGTCCTAATGCTTTAGATGTAACAATACCCTGTGTACATGTACAACATTGTGGATCGTATACTAAACATATTTGTAATTTATTGCTGTGTAACAAATTAATTCCAAATGCAGTCTTAACTTACAGTCCTGAAAGTCAGGAATCTGGGCACAATTTAGCTGGGTGCTTGAGGCCTCTCATAAGATTTCAGTCAATCTGTTGGCTGGGCTGCAGCCTCACTGCCCATTTCACTCATGTGATTCTTGGCAGGATTCAGTCCTCAAAGGCTTTTGGATTGAGGGCCTCAGTTCCTCACTGGCTGTTGGCTGGAGGTCTCTCTCCATTCCTTGCCAATTGTGTCTCTCTCTAGGACAGTCCTCATCATACAGCTGGTTTCCCTCAAAATGAGCGAGACAGGAAGAGAGAGTGAGTACCCATGACAGAAGCCACAGTCTTTATAATGTAATCTTGGAAGTGACATCACATTACTGCTGAATAGAATCCATATTCTATTCATTAGAAGTCAGTCGGTAGTTCAGGCCACAATCAAAGGGAGGGGATTACACAGGGATGTTAGTGCCAAGATGTGGAGATCACTGGGACTTATCTTAGAGGCTGCCAACTGCACAAGCTAATGAAGGCGTTCACTCTTGAGGACAGAAGACAGTATCATAGAAAGATGTATTCAGAGCTTTTCTAGAATAACGTAATGTTGGCTTTACAGTGTTGTATGTAAGACAGCTTTATATATATATTTTTTAAAATAGAATTTTTGTTAAAACTTTAATATGGCTATATTCTGCGTGTAGTCAAATTATAGCAATAAACCTACTTTTATATGCACTATTATCTATGAAACAATCAGAAAATTCTATCTCTCATCTAATGCTCAAAACACAAAAGATGTTGATGAGCAAATACAATGGAGTGGCCCAAATATACTTTCTTTAGGGATTTTATTTTTTAAAGATAGAAATACCATTACAAGGTTGGGTGCATCTAGAGAATTGTAATTAGCAAATCACGGAGTTATAGAATAATTTTATAGATTATAAAATGAGGACTGCACACTGAATATATCATCTGTATAATTTTATAGTACTACATGATATATTTTGGTAGTGATTGATGAAGTCTAAAATTTTCTTCACTGGTAAATATATTTTATAGGTTTATAAGGAACACAGGGATAGATGGATTGTTCTTACATATGCTAATACTGAGGGCATGAGTAAAATAAAAATTTTGATGATCAGAAAATTAAATTATTTTAGGCCGAGCATGGTGGCTCATGCCTGTAATCCCAGCACTTTGGGAGGCTGAGATGGGCAGATCACTGTAGGTCAGGAGTTTGAGTCCAGCCTGGCCAACATGGTGAAACCCTATCTCTACTAAAAATGCAAAACTTAGCCAGCCGTGGTAGCATTCACCTGTAATCCCAGCTAATCAGGAGGCTGAGGCAGAAGGATCACTTGAACCTGGGAGACAGAGGTTTCAGTGGGCCAAGATTGCACTACTGCATTCCAGCCTGGGTGACAGAGGTAGACTCTGTTTTTTTTTAAAAAGAAAAGAATATTGTTTTAAAACTGGTGATTAAAAACACAAGATAATAAATAATTGGATCCAATATATTTTTCCCGAAAGTTTTACCTTTATGTTGGAAATGTGAGCTTAAAGGAGGAAAACAGGGAGAGATAGGCATGTAGTATAGTGGTTAGAAACACAGACACAGGGTTTGCAGCCTAGCTTTCATACTTTTGTCATGTGGCTTTAAGTAAGTTACTTAATTTCTCTGTGCCTCATCTTAAAATGGGAATAACTGTATATGGTTGTTATGATTAAATTTATTCATACGTCAAATGTCCTTAGAAAAGTGCCTTGTATATTATAAGTCTAATGTAACTATTTGTGCTACTGCTGCTGATTACTATTACTATATTCTATTGTTCTATATACTAAAATTAACCCAAATTATAGTTTTTAGAATGATAAATGTCAGCTTAAAATGTTATTCATTTTGTTTATTTAGTATGAACTTTGCATATGTAGGCTGTAGAGGTTCATTTATAATATCAGATAACTTCTAGCAAATCAAAGGACCTGATTCAATGGTAAAATACTTTGAATAAGAAACACTATATTTTCAGTATGCTGAACATTTTTTAGTTCCCAATTTAGAAAAATTTGAACAGCTATCCTCAACATTGGATTTGTGGATATATTAGTTTTCTAGATCTGCCATAAGAAAATACCAGAGGCTGGGTGGCATAAGCAACAGAAATTAATTGTGTCATAGTTTTGGACGCTAAAAGTCCAAGATAAAGGTGTTGCTAGCTTTAGTTTTTCTTGAGGCCTGTCTCCTTAGCTTGTAGGAGGCTGCCTTCTCATGGTGTCCTCACATGGCCTTTTTGCATGTGCATCCCTGGTGTCTCTTCCTCTTATAAAGTCATCTCAGATTAGGGGACCCACCTTAAAGGCCTCGTTTTAACTTAACCACTTTTAAAAAGGCAGTCGGCAAATATGGTTACATTCTGAGGTAATGAAGATTGGGACTATAACATATGAATTTTAGCAGGATGCAGTTCAATCCATGAAAGTGGGTATGACATCAGGAAGTAAGTCTCAAAAATGACTGCTATTTAAAACATAACTTTTACAGTCAGAATATTAATTTGCTACCAAGAAAGAGTTAATGAAATAATTACTTTAAATAACTAATTTCACCATATTAATGAAATTTAAATAGCATCATTTTATATACTAGTCACATAAAAAAGTTAATTCATTATTTTATTTTCGTATTTATTGTATACCTTTTATGAGTCAGTCTGAAGAACTTTTTTAAGCATTTCTTGTGATTCAGGTCTGCTAGCAACAAACTCTCCTAGTTTTTGTGTATGACACTACTTTTATTTCACCTTCATTTTTGAAAAATAGTTTTAGTGGATATAGGATTCTTGACTGACAGATTATTTTTAATTTCAGTACTTTGCATCATTCCACTGCTTTCTGTCCTAATTGTTTATGATGCAAAGTCAGCTGTTAATCTTACTGTGACTCCCTTGAATGTAGTGAGTCATTTTTCTGTTGTGATTTTGAAGTTTCTCTTTTTTCGTCTTTTAACATTTTGCTATGATATGTCCGAGGGTGGTTATTTTTGTGTTTATTCTGCTTGAAGTTTTTTGACTATCTTGATTGTGGAAATTTGTGTTTTTCTTCAAATTTGATAAGTTTTTAGCCAGTATTTCTTTGAATTTTTTTCTGTTATTTCACTCCCTCTTCTCTTTCTGGTTCTTCCAGTATGTGTTTGTTGCTGGCCTTCATAGTATTCCACATTGCTCCTTGTTCATTTTTTTTTCTTTCTGGCATAGTATCTCCAGAGCATATAATCTCTATTGATCTGTCTTCAAATTTACAGATTATTTTATCTGTCAACTTAAATTTTTGGCCCTTCTAGTTTATTTTTTATTTCAGTGCTTTTCAACTCTAGAATTTCCATTAAAAATAATTTCTGTCTGTTGGTATTATCTTTTCGATGAATCACTGTTATCATACATTAAAAAAATCATTTAAGCATGGTTTTCATTAGTTCTTTCCACATATTTATAATAGGTGCTTTTGAAATATTTGCCTGCTAAGTCCAGTATCTGGGCCCTTCAAAGACAGTTTCTGTTGCCTACAATCTTTTTTTTTGGTTTGGTCACACTTCTTCTCTTTCTTTGCATGTCCCATAATTTTTTCTTGAAAAATTGGACATTTAAGATACTATATTTTGACTACTCTGTACACTAGCTCTCTCTTTTACTTTCTAAGAGTTATTGTGGTTGTTTCTTTGGTCATTTATTTGTTTAATGACTTCTCTGTACTAATTATGATGTGTGTTTTCTTTGCAGCATGAAGTCTCTAATGTTACTGTTCAGATTTTTTTTTAAATCTTTTAGCCTGCTTTTTTAGGGGATGCCTCCATCTTTTCATAAAACACTAATTAGTCAAAGACATGTGTGTGGGCACTGTAACAGTGCAGGTAGTTTACAATTTGGCCCTGCATTCAGCCATTGACTAGCAGCTTAGGGGTTCTCTCTCTGGTTTCTTCTGAGAGGGCACAGCCTTTGACAGGCACCCTTTTTCAAATCACCAGGGATGAATGTGATTATATTTTTCAGTTTGATTTCCTAGGAGTCACCACTAGGTCAGTATAACTTATTATTCAGTAAGTGTTTGATCAGAGTTGTACTTAAGCCCCGTGAGCAAGTAAGGTTGCTGTATTATACTGATGGATCTATGTGTGGTGTTTGTGAAATTCTTTCAAGTGTTCCCCACATCCTACGCTGATTATTACTGAGTTGGTGCAGCCTAATACATATAAACAGACTTCTGGATCTCCAGGGGTGAGCATGATCCCAAAAAGGCTCTTGGCTGTCTCTTTTCCTGTTTCTGTATTTTTGGCTACTTTGCCATTTCATTTATTGCGGTTGGTATCACAGAGCTACTCTCCTCACCTTAATTGTTAATCACCAAAATGTCCATTGTTTCTAGGAGTGCCTTTAGAAATGAATTTCTCTGGTTTTTTCCCAAATAAAGTCATCCCCTGAAGTTGGAAGTATGGATATTGACCTCCTTCTCCCAAATGACATCCTTGCTATATGAGTGGGCACTGGTGGCAGCCCCTGATTTCCTTGGCTTGTCCTTGTGAAGTGGGGAAGGGGAAGGAGTGGTGATACTATTACCAGCCTGTGATGCTTGGAGTAGAGCCCTTGCCATTTGAGTGGTAGCTGAGTGGGGGAAGGGAGTCCCAGTCTTTTCAGCCATTCCCCCGAGACTTGTGCTTCTGTACACAGGAATGGGGATGGGGAGAAGAGATGCTGGCAGGATGAAATGATAGTTCTAGACTAGGAACTTGAAGGAGCTGGTGAGGGTTGGAGACTAGGAACTGGAGGAAGAGAAAACCCCTGTGTTTTTTTTTTTTTTTTTTTTTTTTTTGCCACATCCATCTGTATTAGAGCACCTGGGTTACATATCACATAAAGCTGGGGGTGTATGGGATCAGCGTGTGCTTTAAATGCTGCAGACTGCTATTGTTCTTACTAAGAGATTTAGGAGAACTTACTAAATAAAAGTGTGTTTTTTTTTTCATTTTCTGTGTGCCCTTAGGACAATTTTTAGAGTTAATAAATCTGTGGCTTATTGGTTATTTTTCTGGGGAGAGAGTGCACACAGGAAAACATGTGAACATGAAAGCAGAGATTGGACTCATGTGCGTTTAAGCCAAGGGCCACCAAACATTGCCAGCAAACCACCAGTAGCTAGGAGAGAGGCATGGAACAGATTCTTTCTCACTGTCCCCAGAAACCAACCCTGTTGACACCTTGATCTTGCAGGCCTAGGCTTCAGAAATGTGAGAGTCTGTTTCTATTGTTTAAGCCACTCATTTTGTGGTGTTTTGTTATAGCAGCCCCAAGAAACTTATATAGTAACTTCTTATATTATGTTGCATAATATTAAAAAATCTTTTAAAGTAACTATCATGTGCTGTGTCCATTACTGTAAATACATTCTGGGTTATAGGTTATGTTATTGCTTGTCGATACTTGACAGTCTCTTCCTTAAAATCTAAAATTTCTTTGCTCTTGACAGTAATAGTCTTAACACTAACAGTGTTGGCATGAAGATATGTAAGTTTGTTGGGGCAATATTTGGTGCAGTGAACATGTTGATAACTGTGTGACATCTTTTAGAGTCACCATCATCTTTGCTTTTAGGAAATGTTTAGGTAGGACTTAAAACAACCTTATAATTGTGTAAAGGACAATTTTGGAAGATAGATTATTGTGGCCAAAGAAGAAAGACCAGCAAGTTCAAAATATCTAGTTATATTTTTATTTAAATTTTAAATTTTTTTTTTTGTTTTTTGCTCTCTTACAAGGATTTTATGGGTCAAGTTAGGTTTTTTTTTTTTTTTTTTTTAGAAATTATTTTGCTCTTACAAGGATTTTGTGGGTCAAGTTAGGCTGTTTTTTAGAAGTTGTTTTGCGACTTGGATCACTATCACTAACTCTCTCAATTTTTGGCTAAATCAAATTTGCTGAACAAGATAATTTAGTTATTTGTGCACGTGGTAGTAAGGGAAAGAAGAATGAATGACTTGTAACAGATGCTGTGCTTACAAATGTCAATGTTGTCAATGAGTCACTGACTTTAGAAGGTCATACAATTTTATGCTTCTACCTCTCAAACTTAATAATAAATACAGGATATGTGCTATACTTCCTACTCTTAATGCATTTGTATCCCAATTTTCCATGTCAAAGAATGGCTTTACCACCTGCCACTGTTTTTATATCATTCCTTCCAAGTAAAGCCTTTCCTCTTCTCTGATACGTTTATTAATCTTCAAGAGGTGCTATCACTAAAACCTCAGACTGTGGAATTTTAAATAATATTTGGCTAACAGTGATATGTGTGATTGATTTGGAACAGCCCCTCAATGTCAGAAATAAATTTGGATAAGAATTATATGAACTCTAGGATCATTGTTAACATTCTGGTCAGCACAATTTAGTAAGCAGATTATGTTATCTTCCTTTTCTGCATGTCAAGTAGGTCAAACCTGAATTGTTTTATTCCATATCTTTATATCTATCTCTGCTTAGGTTTGTGTAGTTGATTGGTCATGAACTGAAAGAAGAATATTTTAGTCTCCTACTGTGATTGTATATTTATTTTTGCATTTCTGTCAGATTTTATTTTAGACTCCTTAGAATTTCAAGATGTATCTTGACCATATGCTTTATTGTATAAAATATCCTAATTATAAATACATATCCTCATTTTAAAATAAAGTTTGACCTTTAGTTCTAACTTGTCTGATTTATTATTATATTTACTTTTAAAAAAGATTTTAATATCTCCATGTTTTTATTATGAGCATTCTGTTTTGGATATATCCTAGGTAGATAGCGTATAGCTGGGTTTAGTAATGCAATAGAAATTTCTATTTTTGGTAGCAGAACTTAGCTAATTTGCCATTTGTTATCATTGTTGACGTGTCTGGAATTAGTCTTGCCATGTTAACTTACAATGTATATTTTATACACTTTCATTTATTTTTTCCTCTCCTCTTCCCCATTTTCTGCCCTTGTATATTTTGATAAAAAATATTTGTGTTCTGTTTTCTCTTCTTACATTTAAGAAATTATACGTTCCATTTTTTTAGGCTTTAGAGGTTAACCTTTACCTTTAAAGGCAATAAACATTTTTCAATGAACATCTAAGGTAAATCAGTAAATATGTCCTTGCTGAAAAAGGCAGAAACTTCAGGACTTTTTACTTCATCTTACCTCCTTCTGCCATCCTCTCCTTCCCATTTTGAAGTCATCTGAGATACTAGCTCCACATCATTATTATTTAATGTAAAAAATATGAGTTAATGTGTTACTGGCTTCACTGCTGATTATTGTTTTCTCTTGACTATTTCCTAGATTCATTTTCTGACATTCATTTATTTTTATGTATTTATTTTTTGAGATGGTGTCTTGCTCTGTCTTCCAGACTGGAGTGCAGTGGCATGGTCTCGGCTCACTGCAACCTCTGACTCCCAGGTTAAAACAATTCTCGTGCCTCAGCCTCCCTAGTAGCTGGGATTATAGGTGTGTTCCACTATGCCTGGCTAATTTTTATATTTTAGGAGAGATGCGGTTTCACCATGTTGGCCAGGTTGGTCTCGAACTCCAGACCTCAAGTGATCTGCCTGCCTTGGCCTCCCAAAGTGCTGGGATTACAGGCGTGAGCCACTGCACACAGCCCATTTATTGTTTATAGAGGTTTGTAGAAGATTAAATTTTTTTATCCTTGAAAATCTAAAAATATAGTTACTTTGCCTTTAATTCAAATAATATTTTTACTGGATGTAGAAATTTTTCAGGCTGAAACTAATTTTCCTTTGGAACTTAGAAAGTATTTCCCCAATGTATTCTTGAATCTAGAGTTTCTGATCTGATGTGATATCTACCAATTTGATTCTTTTTTTTTTTTTTTTCTAACTAGGTAATTCCCTACCTTTCTTCTCAAAGCCTTTAACAGTTTTACTTTATCCTTGGTAGTTTGGACTTATATGAATATGTTTCCAGTTATGGGTCATTTCTCACTCATCTTTCATAGTCTTTCAGTTTTAAGACCGGCTGTGAGAGTTTGTCTTCCATTATTTTCTTGATTGTTTTTCCTTCTCTATTTCTTCTGATCATTTCTTATGGAGCTTTGATAGATGAAGGCTGGATCATCTGGGTTCATCCTCCATCTGCATTCTGTTTTCTAGGGCTTCTTTGTTATTTCTCATATGCTTATGGTACTTGTTCTTATTCTCTGTACATGCGGATTTTTTCTATATAAAATATAAAATATTGAAAAAATTCTAGGTGTATTTTAGGTAGAAATAGGAATCGGGAATATTCTTGATCTACCTTCTTACTAGTATTACTTTTATAAACAGAATCATAGATTTAAATTATAGGAATAAAGTGCTTTTATTTTGATATCACCCATTTCTACTATCATCTCTGGGATGGGCACTTGTAGAGCTCACCAAAAATGACCGTGTTACACTATAAAATTTTTATCTTAAGAAACTTTATCTTCATAGGTAGAGTTTCCTTTGGAAGAATAAAGGGACAAAAACTGACCACTTTAAAAGTTAGTACTTTGTCTAGAGTTAATGGAAGATTTGAAAATCACATTCAAAGGCTTTCACCTTGAGCTGCTTTTACTCCTGCTACCTGAAGATGACACTTTTCACCAGGAAGCAATTTTTATTTCTATTTTTTATTCATCAGACTTAGCCATTCTAGTCTCCTAAGCCCTGAGGCTTAATATTAACAGACTCTTCCTTGAATATAGAGCCTTTTCAACATATAATTGTTCTTTGTGAGTCAGAAAAGATTAACTTTGGAAAACTGCTATACCATGGCTAATGAGGAAAAGTGCAGCTTGTTTATTCACTTCAGTGCATTCATAAGTGATGCTGCCACACAAATATGTTGGTTATTGAAACTATTTCCCACAGCATGTGCTTTTCCTGAAGAGTGCCTGCTAGTCATTTTATTAGTTTCACTTGGTTTCTTAAGCCCAGGAAAATGAGTAAAGGAATGGATGAGGTAAGAATAATAGCAGAGAAGTGTCTGAATCCTCAGTTCTTCTCTTCACATCAGTATTTAAATATTCTCATCTGTTCATCTTTAAAGAGCTTTCCTCTGTCCACCTCATCCTTCCAGCAATTCCCCTTCCACAGCGATATCTATTTAAAAAATTGACTATACACTCTGTGTCCATTTTCTTAACTCTCATCTTCAATTAGGCTTCTCCATTAGAATGCTCTTGAAATGATAAGGGCACCTATGACCTCTTTGCCATTTAATCCAGTGGGAAATTGTTCATCTTTATTTACTCCTCAAGTATTAGCAGAGCTCCTCCTTTGTGCTGAGCACTATTCTGCATACTAGGATGCAGTGTTGAATAAGACAGAGAAAATTCCTGGTGTCATGGAGCTCACATGAACAAGAATATCAGGTAGTGATAAGTGTTATGATGAAAATAAAAGAGGGAGATGAGAAAGAGAGAATGAACGAGGACTCCTCTAGGTTGTATGGCCTGGGAAGCCTCTTTGAGGAGGTATAGTTTGAGCTGATATTCGAATAACAAGAAGGAGCTAACCCTGCGGAGCCTCATCTTACTCACTGGTAGCATTGAAACAACTTAACCACATCCATGTTCCTGAAAGTTCTTCCTTGACTTCTTTGTGATCATATCTTCAGGCTTTTCTGTCTTCTTTCTGGCTATTCTCTTTGAGTCAGTTTTGCAAGCTCATTCTCTTTTTCATCTGCCCCCACCTTGAAATATTGGTGTTCATTAAGACTAGTCCTTCTTATTGTCTCCAATCTGTATTCTTCCTGAGCATAATACTCATTTATGCCATTGTCCTTATGTTTGGATCAGTTTGGATCTTCAATTTTGAGATTGCCTCTGGCCTCCAGGCCAGGTGTTCTGCCATCTACACAATTCTCCACTTGGATGTTTCAGAGGCATGAATATGAAATACATCCTCTCCAAATCTTCCACCCTCCAGCTTACACAAAACAGGAACCAGTAATCATCCCTATATTTATTTATGTGATTTTAAGTTAATGTCTGTCACCCACAAGCCTATAAATTTTATTACCAAGTCTGGTGTTTTATTATTGTAAGCTCATGGGCTATATAATAGTAGGTGCTCAATATATACTTGGTGATAAAGTAAATGAATATTTGGACTTAACCCTTATTTTCAAGATGACTCTGGGATACATGTGACCACTTCTACTTAAACAAATCAATAACCATGTGTGGGTATTTTGAAGAAAAAATGTACATATGCTAATTTTTAGACTAATTCACATGAACCCCTCAACTATAGACAGCAAAAGTAGCAGGCTTTTTCTGCTAACAAATATGCTGGTCATTTTCTTGTTTGCCTTCAGTTCCATTCCTTGTTCTTCTCTTGCTTAAGTCTGTATTTCATGGGATCAATTCCTGCAAACTACATTTCCTAGACACATTTGCCACCTGGC
>PVKV010013343.1:0-62232 GCA_004027835.1 Alouatta palliata | reverse complement strand
GCACACGCCTGTAATCCCAGGTACTCAGGAGGCTGAGGAAGGAGAATCGCTTGAACCTGGGAGGCAGGGGTTGCAGTGAGCCGAGATCATGCCACTACACTCCAGCCTGGCGACAGAGCGAGACTTCGTCTAAAAAAAGAAAGAAAGAGAGAGAGAGAAAGAAAGAAAGAAAGAAAGAAAGAAAGAAAGAAAGAAAGAAAGAAAGAGAAAGAAAGAAAGAAAAAGAAGGGAGGGAGGGAGGGGAGGAAGGAAGGAAAGAAGGAAGGAAGGAAGGAAGGAAAAAGAAAGGCATGTGAAGGCACAAAAAGATGAAGGCTATGTGATGATGAAGGCAATGATTGAAATGGTGCAGCTACAAGCCAAGGAATGTCAAAGGTTGCTAGCAACCACCAGAAGTTAGAAAAGTGGTATGGGACAAATTCTCCCTTAGACCTTCCAGAAAAAAACAAACAAGCCAACACCTAGATTTTAGACTTATGAACTCCCAAACCGTGAAAAAATAAAATTTGTTTTATGACATTGGCAGCCCTAAGAAACTAATACAGAGAGAAATATAATAATGAAATATTGATAAATACATGTAAAACTGCAACTCTGAAAAAAGATTATTGATGAGAGCTTCAAAGTGCACTGATATCCAGATGAATTGTACTAGTCAGGGAGATCAGAGAAGGCCTTTTAGAGAAAGTGTTTTTTAAAGTGAGAACCAAAGAAATTAACTGTATAAAGATGAAATGAGAATGAGCACTGCAGTCCAAGTAGAAGTAAAATGTGGTTTTAAAAATAAAAATGCACTATTTCATGACTTAATAAATATGCATCCTCTATCTTATGTACTCTTATAGGATCTGAAGATTTAGAAATACACATGCAGTTTATACTCTATGAAAAAAGGTATTGTGGTCAAGTTATTAAAATACTATCATAGTACATTAATGAGGATAAAAGAAAATCTACATCTGTTGTTTTTAATTATCCATAGTCCCATTTATATAGAAATAAAATATTTTTAAAGTAGTGATTTTTTTTCTTCCTTCCTTCCTTCCTTCTTTCCCTCTCGCCTTCCCTTCCCCCCTCCCTTCTCCCTTTCTCCCTCCCTTCCCCCCTCCCTTCTCCCTTTCTCCCTCCCTTCCTCCCTCCCCCCTCTCCCTCTTCTCCCTCCCCTCTCTTCTTTCTTTCTCCTTTCCTTCCTTTTCTTTCTTTCTTTCTTTATTTCTTTCTTTTCTTTCTTTCCTTCCTTCCTTCCTTCTTTCTTGCTTTCTCTCTCTCTTTCCCTCTTCCTTTCTTTTTCACAGTTTCACTCTCCCACCCAGGGTGGAGTGCAGTGGTGTGACCTCGGCTCACTGCTACCTCCGCCTCCCAGATTCAAGCAATTCTCATGCCTCAACCTCCCGAGTAGCTGGGATTACAGTTGCGTGCCACCACGCCCAGCTAATCTTTATATTTTTAGTAGAGATGGGGTTTCCCCATGTTGACCAGGCTGGTCTCAAACTTCTGACCTCAAGCAATCCCCCCACCTCAGCCTCCCAAAGTGCTGGGATTACCAGTGTGAGTCACCGATCCTGGCCAATAGTGATTTTCAATTAAGAGGATTTCTTTTTTTTCTTCTTATCGCAATGACAAAATCTGATTTCTTTAAATAGTAAAAAAACAAAAATAATGAAACTACAGGTGAAGTTTTTAAATTCTCTGACCAGCTCTAAAACTCATGTTATTTTTTTAGGTGATATATTTTGCATATTAAAAATATATGAATGTTGTTTTATTTACTGTCAATTTGGTATATCATTTTACTTGAGCAAAACAGATAGTGCCAGAAAATTTTTGTAAGTTTGCTCTTGTCATTTAATTTATTTCGTAATGAAAATAATGTAAACGATTAAATAAGGTACTTAAAATAAATACTCTAAAAATCTAATAAATTAACAAAACAAATAGCTATTTTATAATGAGGCAGACCTTTTACCCATTTTAACCAGACTAAGAAATGTCAGTAGGAGAATTTTCCTTCCCGTAGAATAATTTGTCCAGGAAGTTGTTTTGTTTCCAGCAAACTCTTTGTAGTAAAGAAAATCTTGGTAGTTCTTTCATGAATAAAAAGGATACGTGTACTTCATTTCAAATTGACAGGGTCTCATGATTTCCTTATAGATGTATTTCAGTTTATAGAAGTAGTGGAGTTAAAATCTAAAGAAGGTCATTTTTTTTTTTTTGTTGGGTTTATAATAAGGTACTTGATATTTTCTGATACTATCATAGATATAATATTTCATTGAGCACTTATTGCTTATTTAGAGAAATAGGATTAATTTTTTAATAATATCTCTGCTGGGTAAAGAAGTGATTTTTTTTTTTATATATACTTTTTATTGCATTTTAGGTTTGGGGGTACATGTGAAGAACATGCAAGATTGTTACATAGGTACACACATGGCAGTGTGATTTGCTGCCTTCCTCCCCATCACCTATATCTGGTATTTCTCCCCGTGCTATCCCTCCCCAACTCCCACCGCATATTCTCACTCATAGACGGGTGTTGAACAATGAGAACACATGGACACAGGGAGGGGAGCATCTCACACTGGGGTCTGTTGGGGGGAAAAAGGGGAGGGACAGCAGGGGGTGGGGAGTTGGGGAGGGATAGCACGAGAAGGTCATTTTTTAATCTTTTTTTTTTTGCATTATTGGTTTGAAAATTCCTAAGGAGACTCATTGCTAGTTTCTCTGTCACCTGAATGTGCTCAATCCCTTGGGCTTGGGGGTATATTTATTGAAACTGATTCTTATAAATAAAGAAATTAAATAAGAAATAAACCCAACTTTTATATGTCCTTCCAAACAGCTCATAAAACATCACTGTTTAGAAGACCAAACACTCCAAATAACTTAATATCACATGTAGATAGGAAAAAAATTAACAGAATCAACTCCAGAGCCCACAGTGAGTAGAGAGTGGGCAAAGACTTGGTGAAAGAAGGAAGAGAGGAAGTTCATAACAATATAACCAATAAATCAGCCTCAGAAAGAGACAGTCCTACCACAAATTGGGAAATAGATAGCCCAGATGATAAACCAAAACACCCGTCTTTGGGGAATCCAAAGACAAGGCTTGGACATGTGCAAGGACAGATGTGGTGTGTTGTTTTGATTAAGAGAAGGTGACTTGGATAGATAAGATACCCTTGGGTATGTACATAAAAAGTAATTAAAAAGTAGAATTTGAGAGCACTGATGAAAGAAAATCAAATCACACAGTCAGAAGACATACAAAGTACCCTTCTAACAAAGTGCCCTTGAATAAACAACAACTACAACAAAAGCTAGTAAATGACTATCTTAGGTTGGGTTCATTTAAACAGGTAGCTGAAATGGGATTCCTTGTGCAAGCAAGGTATTAAGTGAGTAGGTTGAGGGTAAACTAGAAGGAAAAAAAAAAGGAAAAAAGAAGAAGACAGGGAGGGAAGCAAGATAGGGAAGGGAAGACCGCTAAGCAAGCTTTCAGTTTCAGTGGAAGTGCAGATTCATTCAATCTTACAGGAAACCCTGAAGCATAAATTGAACCCTAGATTTTACTGCACCTTCAAACAGGGAGCAGGGTTCCTGTAGTTCTCAGAGATCAACCACAGAGTTGTCATGGAAAAACTTAAACTCCCAGGCACATCCAGGTGATGCAGTTTCAGTTGTCTAAGGGTCAACCTCTGGAGAAGTTTGAAAGTGTGAAGCACTAGCAGCAATAGCCACAGCATCTAGATAATGCCATACCTAATCAGCAAAAGAGATCCTAGAATATTTCAGCAGGACACCAGCAATGTCTGCTGCAGCAACGGAAACTCCTTACCATTCTCTACACAAAACTGTATTGATGCACTTAAAATGAACAACAAGTAGCAAACTGATAAAATGACAAGAATGATCAAAATATTCCAACTGACATAAATTATCTCCACTCAACACAACAAGCAAAAGGAAACTGTAACACAGTTCTTCAATATCATTAACTATCTTTAATCAGACATTTATAGATTAAAATTTTGAATTCATGATCCAAAATACTATTACACAAGTGGTAAAAGTCATACAAAAATGTGAAATGAAAGTTGATGTAAATCATTAAAGAGATACAAGAAAAAGTTACCTTGGATAGAAAAATTATAAGATGTAAAGACAAAATAATATTGACTGAAAACATAATAAACATCATTTAAAAATACACATTAAAAATCTGTGAGAACAAAATAAAATCACTAAAAAGTTAAAAAAAATCAGATAAAGCAAATAACATAGATAACAGATTCCTAATAATGTTCCTGTTATCTACAGGTAGGCATCACCATACATAAAATTTGAGTATTTTTAATAAAGCAAAACTAATGAAGCAAACATAATACTTAAAACTTGAGTGCACAAAAATTTCCTGGAAATAAATGACATGGTTTACATATAATAAAAGATCATCATGTACCTGAAACAAATGTCCTGAAACACTGAACTCTGAGACAGAGATTCGTATAATTATTAGACCTTTTACATAAAGAAAAAATATAGGCCAAGCTAACAAAAATACTATACACATACACAACAACACATACAATTGTTTTTCTCAATTTTTTGTTATATCTTAAAAGCAAGTAAATTATGAGCCAAGGATTTCATATCTATAAGAACAAGCTAAGTTATTCTTTAAATATCAAGCTTATGGGATAACAGTAGTAAATCTATAAAAATTCAGAAAATACTGTAACTCAAGAGGTATTTCCCTCAGGCATGGTGGCTCAGCAGCTCACACTTGTAATCCCAGCACTTTGGGAAGCCAAGGTTAGAGGATCACTTTAGCCCAGTAGTTCAAGACCAGCCTAGGCAACACAGTGAAAAACTTTCTTGAAAAAATTTAGCCAGGTGTGGTGATGAGTGCCTGCAGTCCTAGCTATTCGGGACTGAGGTAGGAGGACAGCTTGAGCCCAGGAGGTAAAGGCTGCAGTGAGTGAGCCATGACTGCACCATTGCACTCCAGGCTTGGCAAAAGAGCGAGACCCTGTCTCCAAGGGGGAGGGGTGGAGAGGCGGAGAGGCATTCCCATGGCATTGGGTAAGGGAGAAGCTTTATCCAGACAAGAAATAGTAAACACTACAAAAGGACAAACAGGTATATTTAAATGAAGATATACTTTTAATGTAAGCATGTTAATTTTTTAAATCACAAAATGTCAAATGAAGAAATGTTTGTTCATTTGAATTGTGTTTTTTAATTGTGTAATTTAAAAAATACATTTTTAAAAGCTGTAAATTATTTTGTAAAATGCCCCTCATGAAACCAACTAACCAAACAAACAAAAATACTCTCAGTCTCTCTTATAATAATGGAAACATGGAACAAAATCACATAATGATACTCTTTCTCACCTACTAGACTGCTGGCAGATTGACAACATACTATGTGTGTAGCCCTGTGAGGAAACAGCCACTCTCTTACATTACTAGGATTTTAAATGGTGGGACATTTGGCAGTATATAACTTAATTATGAACGCATTTACCCTTTCACTCAACAATTCTGCTTCCAGAAAAGGAATTCAGTCATATTATAATGTTAATCTTTATAAAAGTATTTATAAGAGCAAAATATTGGGTGTATCCTTAATTCTCATCAAGAGGTTGAGTAATCTATAATACACTCCACCAATGGAGTACTAACTTTAAAAATAAACAAGAAATATTGTGAGTATTAGGTGTGTGTGTGTGTGTGTGTGTTAATCTGTGCGTAGAGAGAGTTTAGTGCTTTAGAAATGAAGTGTCGTAAGGTCGATGATTTACTTCAAACAGCTCAATCAAAAAATGTGATGATAGATGGATGGATAGACAGATTGACAGGCAGGTAGGTAGATAAAATCATAGATTCGTGGATAGCTACATCTATATATGTGCACTTAAATTTATTTTTTATCTAGAAAAGCAGTGAATCAGTGTGCAAAACATTGACCATTGTTGAACCTAAGTGGAAGGGTATAGAAGTGTTTGTTGTATTTAGGTTGAACCATATAGTTCATAAAACTGCTGCTATTTGAACATTTTTACCTATAAAAATAACAGTTTCATGTGTTCAACCTAACTGCAAATACTCTTCACCTAGTACACTGATGGTTTTTTAAGTTAGAAATAGTTCACTATTAGTAGTTTTATACACTTTCACTTATTCTATTCTATTTTTTAAGAAAAAAAGTTTTCAAATAAAATGTTGGCAAAAATAAGAAAATGCATTTTCTCAAAAAAGTCTTAATATGCTTAAATTCATAGAAAGGAAATAAAGAAAAAAGGAGAGATAACATTCTTTAAGGATCAACTACGTTGTAAGAATCATTCTATAGTTCCTATGTCCTAGGAACCCAGGAACCTTCATGTTTACATATAAGAAAATGTGTTCAAATAAATTAAGAGAATCTGATAAGTTTCCCTGATTTGAAACATTTACACAGATAACAAGTGACAAGGAACTGTGCCCATAACATTATCAAAACAAATATATTCTCCATTCATTTCTTAAATGCAGACTGGAAAATAGCATGCTTGATGATGAAAACAACACTGAAACAAGCTTGGGGAATTTTTACATTTTCAATGGCAACTTTTAGTGTGTGATTTGTAATAGGATAACTTCTTCTAAACGCTTTTAGAAAGCCTTTTATGCAATTCAACTTTTAATCTATTGATCTTTATCTACGTTCACTGCATTTCTAATATTTAAAGCAATGTTTTGGTTTTCTGAGAGAACCATCAAAAAGTCCTTTGTTGATGAGAAGTTCCTGGTAAAAAACGCCCTGTTTTACTCACTGGCCATCTGCCTCTCCCCTCCACTCTCTGCCTTTTTACCTAGAATACTCCAAGTACATTATATTAGCCTCCAGTCAGAGAACTGTAGTCTGCTGATAAAACACTGTGTCATTTACCATCTGGCTATTCTTTCATGGTTTAAGAAGTGCACAGTTTCCTTTTTTGTCATCAAACATTATTTTTTCAGTGTTAAAAGAAGGTCTTCCAGTAGTACAAAGAAATGTTGTCATTCTTACAGAATCCGAATTGTCAAGCAGAGAATATACATTTTAGCTTACTTACCTAAATTATATAGTTATAAGATTCTGGCATATTCTGTCTTTGTGTACAGGTGGCTCATTTGCAGACACGGCGTGGGTGGTGCTGTAGAAAATAGCACAGAAAGAGGAAAGCAGGTCATACCAGCCTCAATCTAATACAGGGCTTTTCAGCACTTTTCTCCAAGCTGGGGATTAATAAAAACCACTAAAATCATTTGTAATTTTATAGAAGTCTTAATTAGGTAAACTCCCTCTTCTGAAAGTTAGCTATATTTTAAAAGCTTAAAGTGTTATAAAAAATATGTTCCTTATGAATGCAGTACACTTCATACAAATTTTGATGTGTTTATAAGTTAAAAATAATGAGCACAAAAATTGGAGAGGATTATTTTGCATTGAATAAACTTACAGCCAAAAAAATAAACAATAATGAGCACATTAAAATTTTGAAACTTGCATGTTAATGTAGTGTTAGTTAGCATGGGAACACATGATACAGAAAGGCAGGTAAATGTCAAGATTGGGAAGACAAATCTTTGCACAAAATCATAAAAGAGTGACTGGGCCATATAAACATGGAGAAGGCAGAGGGGAAAAATGACACTCTCTAAGATTATCTGCTTGAAAAGGGGGGCATTCAGAATTTTCTTAGTAGAAGGAGTGAGGAGAAATTGAATTAGATTGAAAGTTACTTGGATAATAACATAAATAATAATATTTAACACATCAAGGAACCCTAAAAAAAGTAATTCCTCTAAGTTATGGATTTATGAAAGTGCAGCCATTTAGTTACACCCAAGTAGCCATGGCTAAACAGCACTTTAGTTTTTAACTGTGCAAGCTTAATGTGCAGTCACTTTATTTTCTTTTTAAAACTTTCATCTCTCACAACACAGAGGTCTTCTAAGAAGGCATTAGGGATTACATGGTTAGTTGCACAATTTCTGCATCTGGAGATTTGGGGGTTTTATGGAGCTTTGTTTTATTGCTGTTAGTTGTTTATGCTTTTTGTGTCTTTCATTGCTGTCTGCAGAATGCAATGCATCGTAGGGATTAACAATGCTTCTTTGCATGACCAGCTCTGATTACAGTGTCCAAAATGCTCTCATTTATAAGGGATGCTCTTCTCGTCCCAGACTGTCAGTGGTTATGACTAAGTCCTATAGTAATAAAAATGCAAGACTTTGCACATTTTAATGTTACATAAAGTATTAGGAATAGCAATATTAAAAAAAAAAAACAGCATCAATCAGGACATTTTTGTGTCTCTTCATTGACTTATATCACATAGCAGGTGATGAACTCTGGAGAGTCAGCGGCTGTCTTAAGCTGGCCAGGGGCCTTCACCGGGCTCCAGTTGTAAGTTCTGGAGAGGCAACTTCCTTCCTGAGGCATCCCTTTTAGACACTCATCTTAGGTCATATAGTAGTGCTTTTTCATCAAATTATCACCCCTGACCACCATTCCTTCCCTCTCTATCTCTAAAAGGAGAATTTCAATTCATCCTTAAGGCCAGTTCCCATCATGTGGAAAAATTTAATCCCGTAGCACATACGGCATAAGGATGCTAACTGATTGTTTAACTCCCTTGGCAATGGAAACACTATTTTGTGACTTAAACACTTCACATCCATAATTTTGTAAATTGTAAAGTAAATAGGCACACCTTTGAAGAATCTAGAAAAATATATACTGACTTTGCTTTTGTTTTCTATTTCCTCCCCAGAATTTGTCTCTAAATTTTTTTGAGTTACATTTTCCTTCTGTCATGTGGATATTCTTATAAGAACTTATAATTAAATATCTCTTCAGCTTTGTAAGTAAAGGAGCTTGAAACAACATATAGCAATGCACCCAATTTCCATTAAGTTGTCTTGCTTACAGCTTTTAACATAAACAGAATAACATATTTTCCTCAAGCAATTTGCATATGTTTTCTCCAATTTACAACTTCAAGAAGCCGTATATGAAATTCATATATGAGCTGCTTGCCAGTCTTCTGTAAATCCAGAGTTTGTAAAGCAATTAGATTTCATTTTACTTGACAATTAAATTTTATTTTAATCTAAAAAGATGTTTGACTACTCTTCAAGAAGTTTTATGCATGCAAAGAAGTTATCATTATCCACATTAAGGAAACAAGTTCACCAAAAGGCTATAGTCTTTGTGTCTGAATACCCTTAAAAATTTTAAATTACTTTTACAAAAGCAAGTTCTAAAGAGATACATTTAAGGGAGAAAATATATTAAGAGTAAAAAGTGTGATCATAACTTATTTTTAAGTTATATGTATAGACACGAAGATTGTATTAAATTATCTGCAAACCTAAATGTATGCTTGTCATAAAAATTACTTAAAAATGTGTTTTAAATATCTACTATGCAGATCATAAAACTTAATACTTACAAGTCTTTTTCTAATAACTAATTTTAAAAATTGGATACTTTTATGTTTTATTGTTTATTTTAAAACATAAGCCCTTATGAAAACTAAAACTTATTTTGAAATATATTATTCATTAAAGCAATTTTCGTAGACATTTATCCTTTAAAACATTCATTCTTGAATTAAATATATATTAGCATATTTGATTCCAAATATTTTACAAATACATGAATGCTTCTGAGAAAAATTTTAAGGCAATATGAAATATTTAAAAATGTATTTGGACAAATATCTAGTAAATGCTTCAATAGATCATGTAATTGAATAATTTGCATATGGATGCTTTTATTTTTAAAAAATTTTACTTTTCTTTTCCTCAGTAAGTTAGCTACCAAGTTAAGTTTAAGACTGAGAAAAGCTACCAACTAGGAATCCCAGGCTGTTGAGTTATGGTGTTGTTATTACATCTGGAAACTAAGGCACACTTTCTTCCTTTCCTACTTGCTGACCTATAGTGCTAGATGACTGAAATGCCCACCATAATTATATTCCTTCCCGGCCAATTAAGTAGAACACCTCTGTTAAAATAACATACTTTTGAACCCTGGACTACTTGATAAATACATGAAAATCATAAATATTTAGAGGGGTTTACTAGGCTTGCCAGAGGACACCAAAGGGTCTAGTAAAGTTCAATAATCTTCCTCTTTTATGGCTGCATCCTTAAAAGCACAAAATGACAAAACCAATGAGATTAAAATAGAATCTGAGATAAGTCTAGACAAAGGCCAGAGGTGGTCATGACAATCTGATCCTCTTAGTAAGACATCTTCGGCTTATGCTTTTCCTCTTGTTTTTAATTTCTTTCTCTTTCTTTATTTTTTGTTAATTACAAAGTTGTATCAGGATGTATCATGGTTAGATAAAATATTAAAGTTGTTACGCCTGAAACCTATCATAACATTGTGTAAGTTTCGCTCAGTCAGGATTGGCCTATATATGGCCTGGCTTCTGTTGTGTCAAAAATTCTATAAGGACAATCACACTTCCATAAATTCTAAATACTGATTATTCCCATCACTGCCAATGCTGAGTCCTGAAGTAATACTATTTTTATTCAAAGGTGCAATTGACAGAGATTTAGATCATACTAATAATTTTACAATTAACAGTGGTATCCTAATGAACTCTGTCTCACAAGAAACAATGACAACTTTGGGTGAAGACAAAGCTAGACAGAGGAGATTTATTCAGAAACAAGTGAGTATGAATGTACACAAATATGGAAATTTTTAAAAATATTAAAATACAGAGAAATAGTGTAAAAGACGATCTCTCTCATATTTAAATATAAAAACTTTTCAATATTATCTTTCTTTCAACTCTGACCTTTTCAATCCTAGGCTGAGGCTAGCTGCCACAAAAACATTTTCTTAATAATCACTTTAAAATTTAACTTTGCCACAAAATCTTTAATGTTCATAGATATCAGAAAAGAAATAAATGTTAAATCTAAGGAGTCAAAGAAATTAACAAATATTCTGTTAAGTATGTATCTTAATTATCACCATCCCATCCAACCCAACTCTCTTGAGTTTGTAAGAAATATCCTGAATATTTTTGCAAATGAAAAATCAGGGGCAACTTGGGAGTAAATAAATATTCATCTGTCAGATTATTTTTTATCTTTGGCACTGGAATGCTATTGACATTTATCACCGGATCTATTATCCTGTTGTACAGGATTTGTGAAGGATCTGTTAGTCTTTTGCTGTGAAGTTGAGAATGTTAATGAGGAGATAGAAGAAAAAAAACATTTAGATAAAAAATTTAAAAATACGAGATTATGGCAGAGAAAGCCATTTATTCTAAGAATAAAAATAAAATAAAATAAAATATTTAAATATGTGATTAAGACAATATTGAGTGTTTTTATTGACTAGAATAAAATGCTAAGATACAGTCTAAAATTCCTTTGCAGGGTTTCCTAGGAGTTAAAAAAAAAAAAAGATAGTAAGGCATCTACTTTAAAAATAACTTTGGCTAGGGTGCAAGAAGTAGACTAAATAACCTCTCAATGTCCTTCTGTTCTAATATTTAAATAACTATTTTAAATGAAATCAAGAATTAAACACCTGCTATGTCTTATAATATCTTAGTGCAGTGACCTAGGCTGTGTAACTCAATATCTGTGAGTATTAATCTATTTTAACTAGATAGGAACAGGAAAAAAAAAATGAATTGCAAAACATGTTAATGAGATCAAAGGTCTCAATATATCTTGCATGTTTCTAAGATCCAGAGGTCAAAATCTAGAAGGAAGAGGAATGAAGTGGAGAAAAATGAAAAAGAGTATGATTCAGAGTTTAGCCATTAAATGTAGATACTGTGGATGAGGGACTAAATTTAATTGTATTTTACTGTATATGTGATGAGAATAAACATTAGTTGGAAGAGCTCCTTTCTGTGGGTCTTTTTAACTGAACAAAGTTGCATTTTAATCTGAATAAAGATTTTATTTATTTAATATGACCCAAAAATAGCCAATTCCAATGATAAAATGATCTTCTGAATAGCAGTGTTAATTAATTGAAATTTTAATCCTTATAAAAGAATAAGTACCACTGACATTGATTGCAATCCTTCACATTAATTATCAAGTGCATTTCTTTAAAACTATAGTATTTCAAGATTCTTCTTGAGTCATCATCTGTCTCATAAGCCAATGTAAAAAGAAGCACGAAACTTCAATTTTCAGACATAGATCTATAATAAATGCATTAATTAATTAAGAATGTCACATTAAAAATAATACGGGAAATAATTCACAACTTGATCCTTGTATTAATTTCCTTTAAATTGATCTGATTTTATTTTTACTATGTTACTAGTTACAATGGTATGTTTTGATATTTAAAAAACATTAAGCAATAACTAGAATTTGAAAAAAGAAATTGTAGAGAGAAAGCTATGCAAGTAAAGAGACTATCAACTTAAATGTGTGTGTGTGCGTGTATGTGTGCGTGTGGCATGTATGGACAAGTGTGTGTGTGTATGTGTGCACCTGCACCACACACATTTTATCATTAAGAATTCCTTCCATAGAATGTTCTCTAAACTGGCAAGAAATACTATGGCCCTAAAAGTATCTTTTAACTTCAGTCCAACTTCATACATGCCTACCAACCAAGAATTCTGCTTCCCTACACATTTTTTCTCTCTGCTTTTAAATTTTACAATATCCAAAAATTACCTCATTCATTTATTTTTACATACCTAGGGCTGGCAGTATCCACATCTACATCTCCTTGCTTCATTTCTTTTGCACAAACAAATCTCCACTTTCTTACAACCTGAATATACCAGCTACTCTACCGTAGCCTGCTATTTCTATTTCTTGTTCAAAGTCAATAACTGATATCATTGATTAACTCTGTGCTCAGTGCCAAACATTGTTCTTTTTCTTTACATGTATTGTCTACATATTCACAGTAATTGTTTTATATAGGCACTATTATTATTTTTAATTCAAAGCTGAAAAAACTGAGATGTAATGGTATTTAAGTAAGTGGACCAAGATTACTTAGCCAGTAAGTGGTGGAGACAAGAATTGGAACCAAGGCAAAGTTTAATTTCTTGCTTCTGTCTATTCCACTGCAACTATACTTCAGACTATTTTCTTTGAGCACACTGCAAACATAATTTCAATAGAAAGATTAAAAGTTCAAACTTAGCAAATGATTGACCGTGTGTTCTAACTTTGAACCTGGAAAAGAGTTAATTTTCCACATTCACGTCTAGACCATTGTGCTGACACATTTAGCATAATGCTTTCAGAAGTTACACTCAATTCTCATCTAGAGTAGGGCAGAGCAAGATGGCCTAATAGAAGGCCCACTGATTGTCCTCAGTGCAAGACCACCAGTTTAACAACTATCTACACAAAAGAAGCACTTTTATAAGAAGCAAAAATAAGGTAAGCACTCCCAGCACCTGGTTTTAACTTCATATTGCTGAAAGAGGCATTGAAAAGGGTAGGAAAGAGTCTTGAATTATAAATGTTACACCGTCCCACATTCCTCCAGCAATGTCCATGTTGTGTTGACAGAGATTCTGTGTAATTGAGAAAGGAAGATCCCAGCAATTGAAAGACATCTCCATAAATTCAGTGCTGCCCTGCCACAGCAGAACACAAAATCACATGTATCTCAGCTGATGACCACCCACAGTGGAAGAATTTAGACCAGCCCTAGCCACAGGGTACTTGCTCATCCCAGTGGTCAGAACTTCCAACATGCCTCACCATAGTGAGCTAAAGTACTGTGGGACACTAAATAAACTTGAAAGGCAGTCTAGGGCATAAGGACTGCAATTCCTAGGAACGTTTTAGTGCTGAACTGAGCCCAGAGCCAGTGAACTAGAGAGGTATGTGACCTACTTAGACACAAGTCAGGGTGCATAAAGGAGTACCACCCTTATGTCAACCCCAGACTGCATAGCTCATGGCTCCAAAAGAGACCTCTCCCTTCCACTTGAAGACAGGAAAAGGAAGAATAAAGAGGACTTTGCCTTACATCTTAAATACCAGCTCAGCCACAGCAAGATAGGACACCAATCAGTCATAAGGCCCCTTTTCCAAGCCCTAGCTTCTGGGTGACATTTATAGAAATACCCTTACCATAAGAAAACTCACTACCTTGAAAGGAAGACCCTAATCCTGGCAGGACTCATCACCTGCTGACTAAAGAGACTTTGGACCCTGAATACCATCAGTGATACCCAGGTAGTATGCTATGGGTCTCGGGTGGGACTCCGAGACTTGCCAGCTTCATGTGAGACTCAGCACATTCCCAGCTGTAGTGGCTATGGGGAGAGACTCCTTCTGCTTGAAAAAAGCAGAAAGAAATGTAAAGAGGACTTTGTCTGGGACCTTAGGTACCTGCTTGGTTACAGGGAGGGGTAGAACAAGCAAGCTCTTCGGGACTCTGATTCCAGGCCTTGGCTTTTGAAAGCATCTCTGGACCTACCATGGGACAGAGGGAAGCCCACTGCCCCAAAAGCTGAGTCCCCAGACAGGCAACATAAACCAACAACTAATTGAAGAGTCCTTCAGGTTTAAGAAAACTTTGCTGATAGTCTAGCAGTACTCACTGTGGGCCTGTGGTGGCAGTGGCAACAAAATGAGGCTTATGGAACGGGTAGGGAAGAGTGGGAAGAACTGCATCTCTTGATTAGAGTGCAAGCTTAGCCAGAGTAGAACAGAACACCAGATAAATTTCTGAGATATTGACTTCAATCCCTGGCTGCTAGATAGCATCTCTGAACCCATCTGGGGCCTGAAAAAACTTGCTCCCCTGAAGGGAAGCACATCAACCCAGTTGGTTTTGCCACCTGGTGATTGTAGAGCCCAAGGGCCTTGAGTGAACTTAGGTGGTATCCAAGTAGTGATGACAGCAGGCCTTGGGCAAGGCGCAGTGCTGTGCTGGTTTCGTGTCTAAGCCAGCACAGTACCAGTAGTGGTGAACATAGGAGTGCTTGTGTTTCCTCACTCCCAGTTCTAGATGACCCAGTCCGTAGCGAAAGCCTTCATTTGTTTGAGAGAAAGTAAGAGAAAAGAACAACAGCCTCTGTCCAGTAATCCAGAGAATTCTTCCAGATCTTATCCAAGATCACCAAGATGGTACCTTTAACGAGTCTGAAAGAACTACAGCGTTATCGAGTTTGTGGCCCAAGTCCCTTTAAATACCTGAAAAGCCTTCACAAGAAGGATGGGCACAAACTAGTCCAAACTATGAAGACGACAATAAATGCCAAATACTCCAGTGCCCAGACTCTGACCTACATCTGCATGCATCAAGATTATTCAGGAAAACACGACCTCAACATATGAACTAAATAATGCAACAGGGACCAATGCTGGAGAAACAGAGATATGTAACTTTTCAGACAGAGAATTCAAAATACCTGTGTTGAGGAAATTCAAAGACATTCAGGATAATAAAGAAAAGGAATTCAGAATTGGGTCCAATAAATTTAACAAAGAGATTGAAATTATTTAAATGAATTAAGCAGAAATTCTAGAGTTAAAAATACAATTGACATACTGAAGAACACATCAGAGTCTCTTAATAGCACAATTAAATAAGCAGAAGAATGAATTAGTGAGCCAGAGGAGACAAAAGCAAAAAGAATAATAAAAAAAAAGCACATCTACAAGATCTAGAAAATAGCATCAAGAAGTAAAATATAAGAGTTATTGGCTTTAAAAGGACATAGAGAAATATCATTCTGGACTTAGGAACAGGCAAAGATTTCATGACAAAAATGCCAGAAGCAATTACAACAAAAGCAAAAATTGACAAATGGGATCTAATTAAATTTAAAAAATTCTTCACATCAAAGGAAACTATCCACAGAGTAGACAGACAACCTACAGAATGAAAGAAAAAATTTTCCCAACTATGAATCTGACAAAAGTCTAATATTGAAAATATAAGAAACGTAAACAAATTTACAAGAAAAAAGCAACCTCATTAACAAGTGGGCAAAAGACATGAACAAAGACTTTTCCTAAAAAGAAATACATGCATCCAGCAAGTATATTTTAAAAAGCTTAATATCACTGATAGTAGAAAAATGCAAATCAAAACCACTGTGAGATACCATCTAACACCAATCAAAATGGCTATTACAAAAAAGTTATAACAGATGCTGGCAAGGTTGTGGAGAAAAAGGAACCCTTATACACTGTTGGTGGGACTGTAAATTAGTTTAACCATTGTGGAAAACAGCATGGTGATTCCTCAAAGAGCTAAAAACAGAACTACCATTCAACCCAGCAATTCCAATACTTGGTATATTCCCAAAGAAATATAAATTGTTCTAACATAATGACACATGCATGTGTATGGTCATCACAGCACTATTCACAATAGCAAAGACATGAGATAAACTACATGTCCATCAATTATAGACTGAATTTTAAAATGTGGTACATATACACCATGGAATACTATGCAGACATAAAAAAGAATTAGATCATGCCTTTTGCAGGAAAAATGAATAAATGCATAAGGCCATTATGCTTAGGAAACTAATGCAGAAACAGAAAACCAATTATCATATATTTTCACTTGTAAGTGGAAGTTAAAAGTTGAGAACACATGAACATATAGAAGTGAACAACACATACTGGGACCTCTCAGAGGGTGAAGGGTGGGAGAAGAGAGAGGATCAGGAAAAATAACTAATGGGTACTAGGCTTAACAATAGGTTGAGGAAAGATTCTGCGTAACAAACCTCCATGACATATTTACCCTATGTAACAAACTTGCACGTGTACCCCAAACTTAAAATAAGAGTTAGAAAAAAAGAGTTAGAGAAAGGGATGGGGTAGAAAGTTTATTCAAAGGTATAATGTCAGAGAACTTCCAAAAATCTAGAGAAATATATCAAAATTCAACTACAAGAAAGTCATAGAGCACCAAGCAGATTTAATTGCCCCAAAGAAAATTACCTCAAGGCACTTAATAAACCTACCAAGTGTCAAGTATAAAGAAACTGTGCTAAAAGCAGCAAGAGAAAAAAAAATAGCAAATAACACACAACGGAGCTCCAATATGTCTTGCAGCAGACTTTTCAGTGGACACCTTACAGGCCAGGAGAGAGTGCCACAACATATTTAATGTGATGAGGGGGGAAAAAGAAAAAAAAACCTTTTACTGTGGAATAGTACATCTGGAAAAATATCCTTGAAACATGAAGGAGAAATTAAGATTTTTTAGACAAATAAAAACTGAGGGATTTCCTCAACACAAGACCTGTTCTACAAAAAAATCCTAAAGAGAGTTCTTTAATCTGACAGAAAATGTTATGAATGAGCAATAAGAAATAATCTTGAAGTTAAAAGTTCATTGGTAATAGCACACAGGACAAAACAGAACATTATAACACTAGAATTTTGGTGTGTAAAATATTCTTATGTTAAGTAGAAAGACTAAACAATGAACCAATACAAAATAATAGCTAAAACAATTTTCTAAGATCTAGGCACTGCAATAAGACATCGAGAGAAACAACAAAAAGATAAAAAGTCAGGGGACAAAGTTAAAGCATAGAATTGTCATAGTTTTCTTTTTGCTCATTTGATCATTTATTCAAACAGTATTAAGTTGCCATCAATTTAAATTAAGGGGTTATAAGGTAGCATTTGCAAGCCTCATGGTAATCTCAAATTGAAAAACATACAATAGATACCCAAAAGTAAAAAGTAAGAAATTAACTCATACACCAGAGAAAATCACTTTTATTCAAAAGAAGATAGGAAAGAAGAAAAAAATAAATAAATTGAAGACCAGAAAACAAATAATAAAATGGCAGGAGTAATTTTTTATTCATAATAATATTGAGTGTTGCTGCATTAAACTCTCTGATCAAAAGACACAGACTTGTTAAATGAATACAAACAACCAAGACCCAATGATGTGTTGCCTACAGGAAACACACTTCACCTATAAAGATACACAAAGATTAAAAATAAAGGGAAGAAAAAAGTTATTCCTTGCCAATAGAAACCAAAAAAGGGCAGGGGTAGCTATCCTTGCATCAGACCAAAAATATTTCAAGACAAAAAATGTAAGAACAAAGAAAGTTATTGCATAAAGATAAAGGGGTCAATTCAGCAAGAGAAGGGAACAATTGTGAATATATATGCATCTAACACTATAGTATGGAGATATATAAAGCAAATATTATTAGAACTAAAGAGAAAATAGACTTCAATACAAAAATAGCTGGGGACATCAACACCCCACGTTCTGCATTTAACAGATCATACAGTAAGAATGTTAACAAAGGAACACTGGACTTAATTTGCACTGTAAAACAAATAGTCCTAGTAGATATTTAGAGAACATTTTATCCAAAGTCCGTAGAATAGACATTCTGCTCCTCAGCACATGAATCATTCTCAAGGATAGACCATATGTTAGGTTACAAAATAAATTCTAAAACATTCAGAAAAATTGAAGCAGTATCAACCATATCTTATGACCACAATGGAATAAAACTAGAAATCAACAACAAGAGAAACTTTAGAAACTATAGAAATATAGAAATTAAACAACATGATTCTGAATGATTAGTAACGAAATTAAGAAAGAAATGTAAAAATTGCTTGAAACAAATGATAATTGAAACATAACATACCAAAACCTATGGGATACAGCAAAAGCAGTACTAAGTGGGAAATTTATAGATAAAAATGCCTACATCGAGAAAGATGAAAAACCTCAAACACAAAACCTATTGATGTATCTTAAGTAACTAGAAAAAACAAGAGATTACACACTGAAATTATTAGAAGAAAATAAATATAAAGATTAGAAAAGAAATAAATGAATTTGAAATGAGGAAAACATTACAAAAGAAGAAAAATTTTCATTCAATGAAGAAAAGTCTTATTTTTTGAAAAGGTAAATAAAATTGACAGACCATAAGCTATATTAAGAAAAAAAAGAGACATCCCAAGTAAATAAAATCAGAGATAAAAAAGGAGACTGATACCACATATATTCCAACAATCATCAGTAGCTGCTATGAGCAACTATATGCCAACAAACTGGAAAATCTGGAGGAAATGGATACATTCCTAGACAAATACAACCTACCAAGATTTTCCTAGGAAGAAATCCAAAACCTGAAAAGACTAATAGCAAGCAACTACAGTGAATCCACAATAAAAATTCTCCCAGTAAATAAAAGCCTGGGACCCAATGGCTTCACTGCCGGATTTTGAATCAAACATTTAGAAAAGAACTAATATCAATCATACTAAAAGTATTCTAAGAAATAGAGGAGGAAGGAATACTTCCAAGCTTATTCTGTGAGTCCAGTATTACCCAGATATCAAAAACAAAAACAAAAACAAAAAAAAAACTTCAAAAAAAGAAAACTATGGCCTATATATATATATATATATATATATATATAATTAATACTGATGCAAAATCCTCACCAAGATACTAGCAAACCAAATTCAACAATACATAGAAAGATTATTCATCATGACCAAGAAGGGATGCAATGATGTTTCAACATATGAAAATGAATTAATGTGATATGTCATATCAACAGAATACAGGATGAAAATCATATAATTATTTCAACTGATGCTGAAAAAAAGCAATTAATAGAATTCAATATCCCTTCATGACACAAACCCTCAAAAATCTGGCTATAGAGGAAACATAACTCAACATAATAAAAGTCATATATGACAGACCCACAGCTAGTATTACATCAAATGGAGAAAAACTGACAGCCTTTTCTCTAAGATTTGGAACAGGGCAAGGATGCCTGTTGTTATCAATAGTATTCAAGAGAGTACTGGAATGCCAAGCTAGAGCAATTAACAACCAAAAGAAATAAAGAGTATACAAATTGAAAAGGAAGAAGTCAAATTATCCTTTTTTGCAGTATTGTATGACCTTGTATTTTGAAAAACCTAAAGACTCCACCAAAAATCTATTAGAATGGATAAACAAATTCGGTAACGTTGTAGAATACAAAATCAACATACAAAGTTCATTAGCATTTCTTCATGCCAGCAGTAATCAATCTGAAAAATAAATCAAGAAAGTAATCCCATTCTAATAGCTACAAAAATTAAAAGTTATAAATGAATTTAACCAAAGAAGTTAAAGATTTTTGCAATGAAAATTATAAAACATTGATGATTGAAATTAAAGAGTTTACAAAAAAATTAAAAGATATTTTATGTTCATGGATTGGAAGTATCAACATCGTTAAAATGTCGGTACTACCCAAACCAGTCTACAGATATAATGTAATCTATACCAAAATACCAATGACATTCTTTACAGCAATGTAAAAAAAATCCTAAAATTTATAAGGAACCACAAAAGACCCAGAGTAGCCAAAGGTATTCTGAGCAAAAAGAACAACACTGGAAGACTCACATTATCTGACTTTAAATTATACTACAAGCTGATAGCAACCAAACACAGCCTTCATAAAAACCGGCAATAGATCAGTGGAACAAAATAGAGAACATAGCGATGTACCCGTCCATCTATAGTAAGCCTATTGCTGACAGAGTTTCACAGAATGTACATTGGGAAAGGGACAGTCTTGTCAATAAATGGTGCTAGAAAAACTGGTTATCCATATGCCAAAGAATAAAACTATACCTCTATCTCCTGCTGTATATAACAGTCTAATCAAGGTGAATTAAAGATTTAAATCTAAGACCTGAAACTCTGAAATCATGACAAAAAATCACTGGGGAAAATCTCCAGGACATTGGTTTGGGCAAAAATTTCTCGAGTAACAACCTAAAGGCACAGGTAACAAAAAAAAATGGACAAACCGAATCACATCAAGTTAAAAAGCTGCTGCTCAGCAAAGGAAACATTCAGCAAAGTGAAGAGACAAATCACAGAATAAGAGAAAATATTTGCAAACTACCCATCTGTGGTAGTCACTTCTCACACTGCTGTACAGAACTATCTGAGACTGGGTAATTTATAAGATCTCATGAGTACTCAATTATGAGGCAGCAGGGTTGGTGCTAAACCATTAGAAATCACACCCATAATCCAATCACCTCCCACCAGGCCCTACCTCCAACATTGGGGATTAAAATTCAACATGAGATTTGGGTGTGGGCACAGAACCAAACCATATTACCATCTAACAAGGGATTAATAAACAGAATACATAAGGAACTCTAACAACTTTACAGAAAAGAATTTAATAAGATGATCAAAAACTGGGCAAATGAATTGAATAGACATTTTTCATAAGAAGACTTAGAAATGGCCGAGAAGCATATGAAAAGGTGCTCAACAGCATTGATCATCAGAGAAATGCATATCAAAACTATAATGAGATATCATCTCACGCCAGTTAAAATAGCTTATATCCAAAAGACAGACAATAATAAATGGTGATGAGGATTTGGAGGAAAGGGGACCCTCGTACAATGTTGGAAGAAATGTAAATTAGTACAGCCGCTATGAAGAACAGTTTAGAGATACCTCAAGAAACAAAAAATTGAGCTACCATATGATCCAGCAATCCCACTGCCAGGCATATGCCCAAAAGAAAGAAAATCAGTAGGTTTAAGAGATATCTTCACTCCCATCTTTGTGGCAATACTCTTCACAATAGCCAAGACCTGGAAGCAATCTAAGTGTCCATCAGCAGATAAATGGGTAAAGAAGATATAGCCAAGCATGGTGGCTTATGCCTGTAATCCCAGCACTTTGGGAGGCTGAGACAGGTGGATTGCCAGAAGTCAGGAGTTCGAAACCAGCCTGATCAATTAGGTGAAACTTTGTCTCTACTTAAAATACAAAAATTAGCCAGGCATGGTGGCAGGTGGCTGTAGTCTCAGCTACTTGGGAAGCTCAGACAGGAGAATTGCTTGAACCCAGAAGATGGAGTTTGTAGTGAGCCAAGATCATGCCACTGCACTCCAGCCTGGGTGGTGAAGCAAGACTCTGCCTCAGAAAATAAAAAAACAAACAAGAACAACAAAAAAGAAAATACGGTACAGATACTGGAGGTTATTATGTGAAGTGACATAAGCCAGACACAGAAAGACAAACTTGGCATGTTCTTACTCATTTTTTGGAGCTATTAATTAAAATGATCAAACTCATGGAGACAGAGTAGAATAATAGTCACCAGAGGCTGTTGGGAAATGAAGGAAATGAGGGTTTCCTTCATTTCCTACAAAAAAAACCCAGTAAGAATAAATAATACCTAGTAATTGCTAGCACATGGTGACTATAGTCAAAAACAATATATAGTGCATTTAAAAATAACTATGAGTGTATAACTGGATTGTTTGTAACACAAAAGATAAATGCTTGAGGTGACGTATACCCCACTTCTCCTGATGTATTATGTGTTGCATGCTTATATCAGAATATCCCATGTAACCCATAAATATATAGACCTACCATGTACCCACACAAAAAATATTTTTTTTTGGAGATGGAGTTTTGTTCTTGTTGCCCAGGCTGGAGTGCTATGCGTGATCCTGGCTCACTGCAGCCTCTGCCTCCTGGGTTCAAGAGATTCTCCTGCCTCAGCCTCACAAGTATTTGGGACTATAGGCACCTGCCATCATGCCTGGCTAAATTTTTGTATTTTTAGTAGAAATGGGGTTTCACCATGTTGGCCAGGCTGGTCTCAAACTCTTGACCTCAAGTGATTCACCCACCTCAGCCTCGCAAAGTGCTGGAATTACAGGTGTGAGCCACTGTGCCCAGCCCACAAAAATTAAATATAGAATTAAAAAATACATATTTTCTGAAAAGCACTTGATCATAACTATTTCCATTATAATCTGTTTATTGTACTATTTCTGCTTTTCTTTTCTACCCACTAATACTTCATTTCATTTCTAGACTCTTTAATTCAAGAAACTGTTAGTTAAAATTCGAGAACGGTAAGGTGATTCTGTCTTATCTTTTAACATTACTTTTATTATTATTTTGAGAAGACAGTGAGGTCTGGAGATAAAAACATTGTATTTAAAATGAAAATCCATGGGTTTTAAAGTTGAGTCTTCCACCAAGTACTGTGTAACATTAGATAGATGGCTTCCCTGAGATTTAATTGTCCATCTGTAAAACACAGAAAATAGACTACCTTGCAGGACTGTTATAAGTCTTAAAATTACCAGACTATGCAAAAAAAAAAATACTAAAAGTCTCATACATTTTAGAGTTATTTATTGTTCCCATTATCCTGCTACAATTTATCTTTGCTAGATGCTTTTTTTTGACATTAATCTGTTCTAAAATTTGTAAACAATCCACCACCTGAAAATAAGAGTTTTTAAGTAGGTGTTGCATCAGAGTACCTAAAATGATTAAAGGAAATATAAGCATAAAGTAGTCTCTCATTGTTTTTTCTTACAATGAAGGTTGGTATACAATAGCCCAGGTAATTGACTTTCTGCATCTATCTTTAACTTGTCTAGCTGTACATTGGCTTATGTAATTTGCTTACTAGAAAGTTGTTGAAAAATTGAATTAGTTCAGGAACTTGGTTTGGTTTGTAGAAATATGATCTGAAGTTGCAAAAAGCTGTTGTTAAGTGAATTAGCAGACAAATCATACTATCAGGACATTTTCAACTGTTTTGCTATCCCAGGTGGAACAGTTAACTATGCTTCAAATGGTTTTACAGGTATGTTTTATTTGTATGTTACATTCAATCACAGTTCAGTCACGTTACCTTGCTTTTAACCAACAATTATCCCCAGATACATGGAACTTTGTAAACCAAACTGAACCATCTGTTATATACATAAAACTGAATTTTTTGAAATGTTTTCAACCCAGAAAAAAAGTAAATGTTTACATTTACTGAAAAAAATCGGTGATTTGCAACAGTCATTTAAAATCTGTTTCTATAAAGCTGTAGTGTGGATACAGCAAATCGATTCAGGAGTATGCTAACTATTCTTCCAACTTATTTATTTTCCCTAGTGTAAGAATGATTAGAGAACTCACCATTTAAATTTCAAAGATCAAGACATCAAGTCTATCCGTTCAGTTGTTAATGAAAGCATTGTCATAATCGAAGTTCACTTTGCAAACTCTAAGACAGAGACATAAACAAATATGATGCCTCCTAAGAACTGAGAAGATTAAGACAGATAGCAAGTGGCATGAGTACACAGTGGAAGACAGGATTAGATTTTTATGGAATGGGTGAGCTACGAAGCTACTTTTGGGTATGGACTCTGAGAAGGCAGTCCAAGAGGCACGCAAAAGAATAGGGTTTGCTAGGGAAGGAAATTAATCTGGAGTAGAAAAGATCAAGTAGGACATTAACAATCAACCTAGCCTTGTATTTCTACTAGGGTTGAGCATTCCCTAAATATTTAATTAGGGAATCCAAGTTGTATTTTTTGATATATTGATTTCCCTATTATTTCCGTTCTGCCTGTATATACAGAGAGTTCTAGTAATTCCTCTTTAAAGCGTGATAAATTTTTCCTCCTGAACTCCTAATCTGCAGCTTCTACTCTTTCCTTTTGACCAAAACATTGTCTTGGCCTAGCATTTCACCAGTGAAACTTCACTACTCACAATACTCTTCAATAACAATTCATTGGCTTCTCTGTTAGCAACAGCCCACCTCTCTCATTTTGTACTAATGCTTGTTACTTACCTGTAGTACTTGCTAAACTGTATATTCTAGGAAGATAAAGGGCAAAGAAGTCTTTTTTGTTCTCTTTAACGATGTCGAGCACATAGTGAGCTTTCAAAACTTTTTTGGAAAAGAATGCTTATCTACGTTTATCTCTCCAGTAGATTCAATTTAATATCACTCCCATTAATAAAATATGTATTTCCCATCTTTATTACTAGTTTCTCCTGTTTCTACATGAGTCTGGACAGTTAGCCTACTAAATTTTTATGTCTCATTACCAAAATTTTGCCTTAACCGAGGTGCGCACTTAGTGGTATGAGATTCTTTTCAAATTTTTGTTTGTTTTTCTTATCTTGATACATACTGACCAATTTTTCTCTCTCACCCATTGGAGAGGATTTGAATAGATGCCACCTAATTATTTTTAATAATTACCCATGAAATACTTCAGAATGATATTTATATTCTATAGGCATACACATCTCTGGGTTTCAATGAGACTCATTTGTAAATGAGAATAACACAACTTTGATCCTGTATATTGTGTTAGTCAGTTTAGGCCACCATAACAAAATACCTTAAACTGGATGGCTTCTTGAACAAAACACATTTATTTCTCACAATTCTTTAGTCTGGGAAGTCCGAGATCAAGATTTTGGTGAGAACCCTTCTCCTGACTTGCAGTTATCTGGTTTCTTGTTGTATCTTCAGATGAGGATGAAGGAGAGAGAGCTCTCACACCTTTTCTTATAACAGCACTAATTCTATTATGGAGCCTTCAGTCTCATAAGCTAATCACTTCCCAAAGTTCCCATGATGAAATACCATTACATTAGAGGTTAGGGCTTCAACATAGGAATTTATAGGCATTTCAGTCTATAGCATACCTGTATACTTACACATGTACACATACATACGTAATTTTTTCCTGTATTTGTGATTTGTAGTTGTACTCCTGATCTGTCTAGAAAAAAGCATGGTCTGTGAACCCAATGGTGACTCCAGGACAGATTCAAGAAATATTCTAGCTTAAAATTATTTTCATGACAATGATAAGACATTTTCTTTGTTCACTTCATTGCTATTTGCATGGATGGTACAAAAGCAATTATTTGTAAAACTGCTGATGACTTAACATAAATAAAGACAGTAGACTGGGAAATGCACTTTATGCAATTGTATGAGTTATGAATTGAATAACCTTTTTTTTCTACATCGGATGCCAGGTTTCACTTGAAATAATGACTGATACACAAACTGGTTAATCAGAATTGAATACAGAGCAGATATTTTCTCAAGAAGTGAGGCAAGCCTGTTATTTCAAGGAAAGAACTGACAGGATATGTTGTCAATGACAAAATTTAAGCTTTCAAGTATTAAGCCAGAATTTTGGAAAACTTGCTCACTTCATTGAGAGCCTGATGACTTCAAGATTTTCTGAAGAGTTAGGTGATTACATAAATGTCATATTTTGATATTGTGTAGTGAAATATGTCAACATTGAGAACTCTTGCATGACCGTGACCAAGATTTTATAATAATCAATAAGTGATGTAGCAAAAATATGCATTATTAAGAGATACAATTAAAGTGCAAAAGGAATAATACATTTTTAATTATAATAGAATATGAAAATTTTATTAAAATATACTGAAATTCCTGATTGGAATCAACCTACCAAAAACTACCACATGTTGTATTTTGGTGAAGTATCAAGGAAAGATACTGAAAATGATCTAACACAATCTATTAAAATATTGCTCTCTTTTATAAATATATATCAGTGGGGGCCACACTTGATTTATAGACACTAACCAATATATTTTGAAATACATTGAATGTATTCAAGATAAGCAAATGTAAGAATTTTGCTGCCTTCTATTAATCCAGGCCTTAAAGAGATCCACAAAAATATTGTATAATACTGCTCTTGCTATTAACACATATTTTGGTTGGAAAATATTTTTATAAAAATATTTTGCCTATGTTAACATGTAATGACTTTATTATTGTTATATTTAAATAAATTAACATAGTTTTAATTTCTTATTCTTAATTTTTTTAACATTTAAGTTCAGAAGTACAAGTGCAGGATTCTGGACACTGAACCTCTTTCTTATCCATAGACACGCGTTAACTCGAGATGGATTCAAGACTTAAATGTGAAATCCAAAACCAAAAAATCCCAGGAAGACAACCTGGGCAATACCATTCAAGACACAGGCAAAGGCAACGATCTCATGATGATGACACCAATAGCAATTGCAACAAAAGCAAAAACTGACAAATCGATTTAACTAATTTTGGTAATAAAATCAGTAATTTTATTAATACTCTAATACAGTAAATATTATTAAATATAAGTTCCCAAAACAAAAGTTTTTTTGAGGTGCCCATTCATTTTTAGCAGCAAAAGTGTTTCTGTTTCTGTGGCCAGAACTTTGAGAACTTCTGCTCTAGGATGAATTTCACTTTGTTAAATCTAACAGAGCAGGCACATATTTTGTTCTGTCATCACAAATTGCAAACTTTAAATAGACTCTATGGGGAAAAAACTAGTGGAATATTCTTGTGTTTACTCATTATCTTAATTAAATTCTTTTTATCCTCTGTTTTTTTCACAAGGAGGTTTTTAATGCTTCTCATTTTTACTCGTCTACCTTCTGTATTTCCATAACTTGATCAACATTGTTTTTGCTTTTATACATATATACTTGTGTATGTGTGTGTATATGCTGATCATTTACTCAAAGTCATTCCTAATTTGCACATGCTTTAAACAATTCAGATATATTACCAGCATTTAGGTATCTCAGTATACTTTCTCAAAACTTTCCAAAACATAAATTTTACTATCTCTGGAAAATGAAATGTGAGTGTAACTACAGTTGTTTTTCTTTCTTTTTTCTTTTTCTTTTTTTTTTTTTTTTGTCCAGGCTGGAGTGCAATGGCACTATCTTGGCTCACTGCAACCTCCGCCTCCTGGGTTCAAGCAAATCTCCTGCCTCAGCCTCCCAGTTAGCTGGGATTATGGGTGAGTCACCATGCCCATATAATTTTGTGAGTTTTTTTTTAGTAGAGACAGGGTTTCACCATGTTGGTCAGGCTGGTCTCGAACTCCTGACCTGAAGTGATCCACCCGCCTTGGCCTCCCAAAGTACTGGGATTACAAGTGTGAGCCACTGCACCAGCCATTTTTCTTTCTCTTTAATAATGCAACCTCACGTCCAGTCTCACTTATAACATGGCTGCATGCTAAACTTGTTAGCCCCATGGAAACATCACATTTTCTCCTTCTTGTGAAAATTTTTGTAATTTCATAGAACTCAGTTTGTAGACAATTAAAAATTAACTTTGAGAAGCAAAAAAGATAAAAGAAAATGGAGATGACAATTTTAGTCTTTTCTTTCAGCAAAAGCTCTTTCCTGATTCTTCTCTGGCTGATTCGTTTCTTTCTGTGTATACTCAGTGCACAATATTCATCACGTTGCATTTTTGTGCTTGAATTTCCTTCTTTATTCACTTGCCTTCTCCATTAGACTATAGGTATTTTGAGTACACATATTATATCTTTCACATCCTAGAACACAGTCTGGAATATAGACAAAATTTCATAAATACTCAAAGATTCCATAAGCAAATGATGAATTGATAAAAGCAAAGCTCAGAGAATTGGAATGGATTATCCAATTTCAAAGCCAACACAAGTTTGGCATATTTTGGAGATTTTTGTTTCCTGAAACTTGCTTTGGCTATGTTTGGGTTTACCTACCACAGCAAGAACCTGAGAAAATGCACAATAAGCACATGAATATGATCTCAGCAGTCAGAGATTGGGCAAAAGACAAATACTGCCTTCACTTTGAATGTCCCTATAAACTAAACCAAAATTTCCCACTAGGTAAACCTTATATTTTTTATCTTTGCTTTGAAAATCATTGAAATTAGATCTGAATAAATCTCAAGTTTATTTTGTAGTTTGCTTGCTGCCCCTCAATAAGCTTCTCTAAAGTGGTCAACAACTCTGTATGCACTTTTTCCTCATGGCTACCTAGTAGTTGCTTTCTTATAGGTTTTTTTTTTCCTTCTTTCAGGCCCATCTGTAAACTACAAACTTGCAGAAACACAGTCCTTCTTTCAAGAAATAATTATTAAACAAATAGCATGTGAGAATTATTGTACTAAATACTGCAAAATAATTGGTAAAAGACGGTTGGCACTTCACTTTACATCAGTGTTCTTAACCTCAAAGGAACAACAAAAACCTTATAAAATGTAAAAGTCCCCATGTCCAGTCCATTTTCTAGACCGATTAAGCTGAAATATCAGGAGTTGTAATTCTGCGATCTGTATTTTTAAAACATCCAAGTGATACTAATGTTGCAGTGAATTTGAGAACCCTCAGGTAAGGGAAGAAGGATGAAAATGAATAATTTATAACTGGGAATGTAGACCATACATTTCAATACAAGTCTGTCTAGCTTTAGATATATTCTGCCCCTCTGCTGGTTACAGTAAAAAAGAGACCAAAAAGAGAGAGATGCCTATGGTACAAGGTAAAATGCATTAAACTTCAAGAAAACATAGCAAATGTTTTAATACCTGAGCAAGAGCTGTTATTTTGGCTGTATCATAGGAGTTTTTAAGGTATCGTAAAATAGTAACTGGTAATTAAAATAAAAGTGTTTTTCTTACACTCCCAACACTCCTGACACCAAATTTTTGAGTTTTTCACAAACCAAATAATTGACCAATTCTCTGCAGACACCACTGAGTGTCCTACAATTCAATTTAATTTTCACACTGTCTACCTGGAGTTAGCATCAAATCCTACAAGTTAAGCATTCAGTTCCACAAGCCTGTTCCCACTTCACAGCCAATCCAAGTCCGGGCCTTCCTTCTGACTTCTGACTGACCGGTTATAAGTCAAGTGTCCCATAACCCTGTTGTCAGGTTTAACAATTGGCTAGGATGCTCATCGAACTCAGGCAAACACTTTACTTAGGTTTACCGGTTTACTATAAAGGATACCATTAGGAACAGTCATGTGAAAGAGATGTATAGGACAAGGTATGGTGGTGATGGTGGGCAAAGGGATGTCAGAGAGCTTCCTGGCCCTCTCCAGGAATGCTACTTCCCAGTGCCTCAATGTGTTCATCAACCCAGAGGCTCCCTGTTTGCCATTGTTCAGAGTTTTCATGGAAGTTATTCACATTGATAATTGATGATTGAACTCAGTATCCTCTTCCCTGGAGATTGGGGGTAAGGCTGAAAGTTATAACCTTCCAATTACATGGTCGGTTCCTCTGGAAATCAGCCACCATCCTAAGGCTATTTAGGGCCCTATCAAAAGTCATTGCATTAGCTTAAACTCAGGTATGGTTGAAAGGGGACTTATTATAAATAACAAAAGATGCCCCTGTCACCCCTGCCATTCAAGGAATTATAAAGGTTTTAGAAGCTCTATGCCAGGAACTGGATAGCAGAGACAAAATTTATATATCTTAGTATGTACAGTAATATAGTGAGAGAGGGGAGTAATAAAGCTAAAAGCAAATAAGAAAGATAGTACAGGGTATTTTGGTTAAGAAAAATGACTATTTGAGGTGGTCAGGCCAAATCTAGAAAATCTTAGAAGTTAGTTACAGAGAATAGAAATTTCTACTAGGATACCTTTATAGCTTGAACTAAAGAGAGATGTCAAAACTGCATCTAGTGATAAGAGAGTCATCTGTATGAGGGTAATGTTTTAAATTGTAGAACAAAATGGTAACAAATGGGAAGGCTTGATGAAAACAGAAGAAAGTCAATCATCAAATAAGAGGTATACAGATAACCAAATCTGAGTCATGAGAGTTCCAGATACAAGGAGAAATTGAGAGTCTTGTGCTATGAAATATGTAAAGGATGAGTGAGTAAGAATATTATTTTATTTGCTGAGAAGATGATTACTGGTAATATTTTGAGATAAAAATATCAAAGCAATATTGGAGATAGGAGACTGGCTGAATACTCTTAAGAATCTACTTACTAAAAAGTTACAGAAACCAATAAAAGTATACCATTCTATCCAGCATATTGAATCTCAAGAAAAAAAAAAAACTAGAAAACGGTAACCCAATAAGATGTCAATTTGCTGGAAGAAAGTTTTAAGGAATTAAAGAAGTCATTTTTACTTCCACAGATCTCTCCCCCAACTATATTACTATATCCATCTGCACTCACATACTATTACCAACTCTTTTATGCTAACGGAAACTCTGTTTTATTTCCAGAATACTTTGTATAAACCCAAATGATAGTCCTATGTTTTGTATTTGTTTGTTTTCTTATGTATTTCCCAACTGGGCTATAAACCCCTGAGAAAAAAATTCTGTTTTATTTATTAAGCAACCACAGAACTTAATCAGAGGTCAAAAAATATCTAATGAGTCTATTAGCTATTTCTCATTTTCATTGTAGTTTTAATTATTTCCACTGTTTACTCCAGGTAAATATTTATTAGAATGACAGTAAGAAAATGGGACTATTGAGATGTCAAGGGTTTGCTCTATTTAGGTGTATAAAAGTGCTACAATTACAGATTGTGAAAAGAATGTACTTGTAGTAGTTAAAAGTGCAAAATACTGTTATTGAAAAACTAGTAATGACTTCCAATCTACATTTCATTGCTTCCTAAGCTGTTCTATACACCTAGAGAGGCCACTGGTTTAGATATTGAGGTTGTAGCCCTGCTTTCCCGAGACTGGATGCTCTGTAACAAATGAAAAAAGTTGTAACAAAATGAGAAAAAATGGCCATAAATTCTTAAAATCTCCCTTAAAACACAAACTAATACAGTGCAACATCGATTCTGGAACTCTGGAGGTAAAAACCTGAGGCATCCTCACATTGACAACGCAGCTTTAGGAAGGAGGTGCTTCTGATTGCACTAACTTACTAACATATCTGAAGTAAAGAGAGAGATCTGTAGGCAGAGACAGAGTTAGCAAGAAGAATTTGCGATTCCTAACCAGATGACAGACTCCTAGATCTATGAAACAATGTGGAAATGAGGCAGCAGAGTCATCACCATTCCCCATCTGCTCCCCTCCATATATAGTTGAACAGAAAATAAATGAATTGAGATAACTCCCCAAATACTAAGTATGGGATACATGCAGTGTTCTTGCTTTTAAATGGTGTAACTAAGGCAGGAATTAATTCTGTTGTAGAAATCTACTATGCACCTATAATATATCGACAAAAACAGCTCTGCATTCATGGAAGTATTCAGAAAACAATAACTATGTTTACAGATAAAATCTATAGCCAACTTGAATTACTTTTATCACTGATGGCATATGGGCTGTTTCTGAACATTATCACTCACATTATGGGTTAGTTGATAAAATACCTTTAAAAGCTAACAAGGGATTTAAAAGTGTGTGGGTGTGTGTGTGTGTGCGTGCACGCATGAGCACAACCTGGAGTAATCTGTCCTCATCTTTATAGCATCAGGAGTCCATATTATGTTCATATATCTTTGATTCTCAGAAAACAGGGACAGGGATTGAATAAACAATGTGAATTAAAATTATAGAGAGCAAGCGTAAGTATTTAAACAAGGGAAAAGTTATGTTGGATGTGGCATTTGGGAAACAATCCTCTCTAAATATACAAAGCAATGGGATGAGGAAATATGTGTAGGTAAAGAGGAATTGTGGAATACCAGAGATACAATTATGACAGCATTTGGTGACTGACTGTATACAAGTAGAAAGAAGAACAGAATATCAAAGAGAAAGACGAGTTTACTAGACACAGTAAGCTTTATATGTAATTGAAAAATGATAAGTTGTTCTAGTTCGGAACCTAAAATGTAAGCTAATTTTCAAGAAATAACCTCCTAAATCACATTGAATATGGCTGTGTTTGCTAAAAATAAATAGATAGATGATAGATAGATAGATAGATAGATAGATAGATAGATAGATAGATAGATGATAGATAGATGATAGATAGATAGATAGATAGATGATAGATAGATGATAGATAGATAGATTGATTGATTGACTGATTGATTTAAAAAGAAAAAAACACAGGCAGTGAATCCATTTCCAGGTGCCATAGGCTGCTATTTCAAACTTTACGGCTACTACTGCATCTCAGCATTCAAGCTTCTCTGTTTGTGTCCTTTGGTCCAACTACAGAAACAAATTGAGTCAGCAGACTGGAAAGCTATTTTATATATGAATGACCACGTGAATAATCAGGGTGGACATAGAGAGAGCTAATGATTCCAGAGTCATGCTTTTTCTGAAACTATTAAACCTTATACTAATGGGATAGATTTATGGAGCTTGTTACAATCATATTTAAACATAATAAAAATGAGTATCATCATGTCTTCTTACATGTCCTGTTAAGCATCTTTAAAAAGAAGCATTTTCTAAATTTAAATAGTAGTAGACATTTAAGTAAAGTTGACATTGCCAGAGACTAGGGATATTATATAAAGGAAATAAAAGAAAGTAAGGTGTTATTTTGTTTATAAAGCCAGAATTTTCTCACCTAAGACAAGCTGCAGCTGGTAATCAATATTACATTTGGATACTCCAGGCAGAAACTTTGTTTCAATTGTGATATTTTAAAAATACCAGAATTTCAGTGAGTTTTTTTTTTTAGAAACAAAAAGAAGCTCGTACTCTAATCTGAGTTAAGCCAATTTTCAAATTAATATAATATCAACAATAATAACATTCATATAGCACATATTCTGTGCCAGGCACTCATATAAATCTACTGCATGAGCTGTTACATGTAGAATAGAAATAATTAGAAGTTTTCTCATTTTCCTCTCCTAATACTTTGTGAATGATCTGAAAAGAATTAAGAAACTTGAACATATCCTTGAAAGAAAAGTTGCTCTCTGAATACCATACAAGCAGTAAAACCAGCGATTAAAATTGAATACTTTAAATTAATTCATCCCAAGTTCAATTCCTGGATCCACTACTTGTGACACTGGAAGAGTTGCTGAATCTGTGGTATTCAGCCTCTTCATGCGTAAATTGCAGTTAACCTTGGCTCTTACTTCATAGCTACGTAAATGGAAGCCATATAATATATTTGCAAATGTCATTGACATCCTGGGTTCTAAAACTTGAATCTATTTCTTACCAGATGTGTGACTTTGAGAAAATTGCCTAACCTGTCTTTGCCTCAGTTTCCTTGTTAGTAAAAAGGAAATAACTCCATGTCTTTCATCTGCTGATGAGGATCCAATGTGAAAATCTTTGTAATAAAATTAGTTGGAAACGTAACCCAGGAAAACCCTCGATAAATGCTAGCCATTGGAGCATGTACTCATTTTCAGACCAAACACATGGAGATGTCATTTCCTGTACTTTCCATACCTTAACTTTTTTATTCTTGAGCTTTTGCCTGCTGAGGAGCAGACTAAAATTAATCATAGCTATTTGTTTGTAAACTGAAAAACTGCAGTAGGGAAGAGTCTTAAATACTTAAAGTTGCCTTCTTCTTATGCTGGAGAGTGCTATTGAGGTAATTCACTCTGCATCTCTCTTTCTTAAAAAAAAAATAGTCTTCATGCTTCCCCCACCACTCCCATTTTCATCCCTTCACTAAAGTCTGTAACTTTTTTACCAAAATCTTGAGACTCCTCCGTGCTTGTTGGCCTTTACCAGTCATTCTGTACTTATGTCCTTATAGTGCCAGTCTGAGTCTATCTTAAAACCACATCTAACCATAGCTCTTCTCCCACCATAATATCATGGTGGACTCACGGCTTCTCTAAAAACTTTTGAATCCCTCCAGATTATATCAAAGAATTGAGATACATGTCTTCTCTGCTCTAGAATTACCTAAATGTATTTCATGTGGAACAAATACAGGGATACTTCTCAGAGCCATCCTTGTCTAACCTATTACTCATGTCTCTGTCTCTAGAGTAAAAGAGTCTCTTTTTTCAGGCAAAAATAATCTTTTCTTTCTCTTCTCATTTTTGTCAGTAAAACATAAAATCTAGTCGATGATCTTCCAATACTCTTTTAATATTTATGAAAAATAATGCAAAGAGTAAAATATGTGTCTCCAGTCTTCCCTTCTCAGCAAATGGTATCTTCAGTTTTCCAATTGTTGAAGACAAAACTTTTGAATTCATCTTATATTCTTGATGTGGTTTGAATATTTTCCCCCCATCAAATCACATTTTGAAATGTGACCCTCAGTGTTCAATGTGGGGCCTGGTGGGAGGTGCTTGGGTCACAGGAGCAGATCCCTACAAATGGCTTGGTGCCTGTTATAAGTGGTTATAAGTGAGTTTGCACTCTGTTAGTTCATGTGAAATCTGGTTGTTTAAAGGAGGATGGCTCCTTCTTCTCTCTCTCTTGTTCTCTAACCATGTGACACTCCTGCTCCTGCTTTGCCTACTGTCATGATTGTAAGCTTCCTGAGGCCTTACCAGAAGTCAAGTAGATGTGGGCACCATGCTTCATATACAGCCTGCAGAACTACCCTGCAGAATCATAAGCAAATTAAACCTCTTTTATTTATTTGTAAATTACCCAGTCTCAGGTATTCCTTTATTGTAATGCAAAAAAGGCCAACACAACTCCCTTCCATTTTTTACCTCTCTTATCTGATTTATCAGCACATATTTTTTTACCTTTTCCTTCTGAAAATATCCAGAATCTGACCAGTTCTCAACTTTCTACTCCCATATTCAGATCCACCTTCTTCCAAACCACTACAATATTATCTGAACTGTTATCCTCTCTTGCCCCATATTTAGTCAATTCCTACCCTGCAGTTTCAGTCATCCCTTTTAAAGCAAAAGTCAGATCAAGCAACTTTTGGGCTGAGACCCCTTCAGTGGCTTAATATTTAACTAAGAATAAAATTTAGAATCCTTACTTTACCAATGTTCTCATCCTGGCTACCCTTGCACTCTCTTCCCCTTTCTTACTCAGGTCACATTGGCTTTTTTGTTGCCTCTTGAACATGCAAAGGAAGCTCTCACCACCAGTTTCTGCACTTGTTGCTGGAAGGTTATGCTTCCAGATAACGGCAAGTTTCAACCCACATTTCTTTTAGGTGCCAGATCAAATGCCAGCTAACTAGGTGGCAATGGTTTTTCTTTAATTTTAATTTTTAATAAGAAAAGCAATGCTTTTTCTTTAATTTCCCTTATAAAATAGCATCTTACTCTCACCTTACTCTTTATCCATTTATCCTGCTTTATTTTTCTTCATGCTTATCACCTCAAGACATGTTATATGATATGTTTTCTTGCTCATTCATTGTCCTGTTTCATCATGAAAGTTCCCATAGAAGAGGATTTTTGTCTGCTTTCTAACTGTTCCATCACCAAAAGCACACTGTTATTTCTTAGCAAATACACCTTTTAATCTTTGCCTCTTGATTTTCAAAACTATGTTTATGAAACCATCACTATCAAAACCTTTTTTCCTTCTAAAAATGTTGAATAAGCTCTTACAAATCAAAGACAACTTAGTTTTCAAAACTCAAGACTCACAAACGTTTAAAGTCTGTTTTAGAGGTTCTAATTATTTTCATCCTTAACATTTATTGAGTATTTCCTGAGTTTGGCACAACCTGAGCATTCAATCTACTATGAAATCCTTAACAACATGTGATCCTTTTTGCTACCCATTCTTGGAGTAAATAATTGCTCTTGAAGCACTGAATACCACTAGATCATTTGGGGAAGGTGTGAAGGGAAACATGAAAAAGAAATGCAAGAGAGAGAAACATTATGTATGCTGAGAAAACTACAGAAGACAGAGAAAACTCTTTCTTTATTCAATAGAGAATCCAGTTCCTGAGATCAATTTTCCACTGGCAAGAGAAACTGAGAAAATTATAACTACCAAAGATCCCAAACTCCTGTAATTCAGGAGAAATTTGTCTTTGACACAACAGACTTTAAATTTAATTTTAACTATTATGGCTACTTTAATGATATATATTTGTAGGACACATGACGTTGTGATACAGGCAAACAATATATAATGATTAAATCAAGGTAATTTTTGTAAATTATGTCAAGCATTTATCATATATTTGTGTTAGGAACATTTTAATTTCACTCTTTTAATCATTTCAAAACATAAAATAAATCATTGTAACTATAAACATCCTATTGTGATACTATGAAACAGCAGATATTTGAGATTTTTTAAAAAAGGTATTCATTTATATTCTCCCTGAGAATTCTCACACTGCTTTAATTTTATGCAGTGCATAATAGCTCTAAGAATAATAGCATATGTTCATCCATGTGGAAGATTGATAATGATTGGCTGAAAAGCAACATATACTGAAACGTCATAGTCCACCACTTTAAATGTCTAATCAGAAGAAACATTGGCACTGCCATTTAACTTTCTAATTTACTGCTGAGCATTTGAGTCCAAAATCAATGTATAGTGAAGTGACAATTAAATGAAAATTTTCTGGTGTTCTACTGTGTTCATATACCTCATCTTTTGCTTTAAAGCCAACTTGGCTTTATTTTTTCCCTTCTTTTTAATAAACTGTGATTGTATCTTGTAATGAATAAAACTGTAAACCATCTGGCAGTTGTCTCGCGGCTCATTACTTGCTATGGGCCACTCTGAGAAGCTGTCTCAAGTAACATGTAAACTGGCACATGCAGAGAAAATTATTTTTTATTATTGAAACCATATTTTGGGGAAAAAGGGGAGCTCTCCCACTTCTTAACATGAATATTTAAGCTGAAGATGCAGTTAGTCAAATAATAATGCAACCCACAGCTTTCATTTTGAGTTGTAAATTACAGTTCTTTGCACATACATATTTGTTATGTGAGCTAAGAATATCATATTACACACATGACTTTTGAGACTTCTAGCACATTTGTCTTTTCTTAATTATCAATGATGTATTTTCATATTATCACATTGTTTTGTAAAGCACTGGGAAAATTTCGCAGGGACTAAGAACTGCCATTGAGTCTTCAATGACATTCTGACATTCTTCCTGGGATAAATTTATGCCCCTAGAGTCCTCATCATTGTGGGCATGAAAGTATCATTAGTTTATTTCCAAGATAGGCTCCCATGTATTCCACTATTGGTCCAGATCTTCCCATTTCAATACTGTTCATCCTCCTATGTGTAATATATTTCCTTAGTAAAAGTCAAAATTAGTGCTCTAACTTAATAATCTGTCATTCTGTCATCAGTTAATGGTAAGTTTACTGTGGCTGGGGTAGTGTATGAAAGCAATATTTTCAAAAAATAAAGCTTACAAGGGAAAAGGCATCCAGGATTCACAACAATCAAATGAGATATATTAAATTCAAAATTCCATTTAATGTAGAGTACATCATAATTCTGCTACATAGCCATGAAATCCATAATCTAAGTATATGAAAGCAGCCTGCAAAGTGTATTACAGAATTGATTTGTTCATGTATTTTTCCAATGGAAATAAAGTTGTTATATTATTGTGTGTGTTATTACCAGAAAGAGAGCATACCTTTGCTCTATTGGTTAAAATCAGAGGAGAGATTATTTAAAGAAATTACTCTGCTCTAATAAAAATAACTAAAAGTAATTTTGAAATTTTGGGGAAGAATATCTGAAAAAAAGTTTTGTCTTAAAAAATTTTATTAAGTGCTTAGAAATAACATGCTAACCTCCTCAAGGTCTTATAATACTTACCACTACTTTAATTTTATTTCAAAAACTTGAAATAAGTTATAAGAAATGTTAACCTATGATTAGAAATACCTGAGTTAGTTAATAAATATTAGAAAATGATAACCCTGCCATCTTGGATCATCTCCCCTAATTTACAATATAAGAAAAAGACTGACTAGTTTGCCTTTAAGATTAGATGATGCATTTGCATTTCTGTAAATACGTGCTAATATTTTTTTTGGTAATGAAATTTTGGTACCAAAAAACTAAAAAGCCTTGGCTGGAGAAGCATGAGACTTGAGATTCTGTGCTCTCTCCTTCCTTTGTTGCCTGAGATAAATCATTCAACCTCTACAAAACTCCATTTCCTTTTTTTTTTTTTTTAATCTCCCTATGACCATTATAATATATCTACAATAGAGGTAGCTATTCCATAGATTTCTGGTGAGGTTAATTAAAATACAGTGCTTCCAGAAAGTAAAAACATGTTTCAAAATAAAATGCGGGAACATTGATGCTTTTGTTTTAATACCGGTTTTGCCACTTTTTAATTGCTTTAGCCTAATTATGTAAAAGTGGTGTGTGTGTGTGTGCGTGTGTGTGTGTGTGTGAATATGGCTGTATTTTTTCATGTTATCATTTTCATGTTATCAACTTAATGTTCTCTATCAACTGCAAATCTAAGCATGCCATTATCCCTTTAAGATAAAACCTATGTTAATTAGTATGCTAGGATAACACTTTGTTTTGAGTCCTATCCATTTCTACAGCTCTGTCTGTCAAGTTTTGCATTCTATCTGCCTGCCTATTTGCTTTTTACCAAACAACGTACTACTCTTCATCTATGTATCTCTAACTAACTTTATAAAATTCAGTTTGCCTGTCACATCCCTGGATCCTCAAGGTATCTACTCTGTTCTCAAAGCACAATGTGCTTAGTAGCTCTACTATAGCACTGTATCAAACTATATTGCACTTACCTGTTTGTATTGTGTGTCTATCAGATTCTAAGTTTCTTGAAAGGGAAATGCATTTACTTTTGTATTTTTCTTAAGTGCAATAGTGAAAAGGTGAACAGAAAATGTTAAGAAGTGTTTATCTTCTCTCCAAAAATTTTTAAATATTATTTCAAAAATCTGACGCTAAGTTTGAACAGAAACTCCAGGAGTGTGGCACTGCTTTGAGGGTTTCTGTTTGTTTATTTGTGTTTGATGTACTCATTGGGGTTGCATAATTCATTCTTCTGTGTCAGAGAGTGAAGATTAAACACTAAACACAATTCAGAATGTGTAAAATGACTGACCTAGTTTACAAGTTTACACTCTTAGGTGAATATTTTATGTAGATTCTGAAGGAGCTTTAATTACACTTGATCTCATACCTTTTGTTGGTGGGGATTAGTAGCTTTTCTGAGCCACAGATGGAGATTTCTACCTGAACACAACTGCTGCCAAGGAAGTCCTGCAGGGAACACATTTCAAACCTGTGACTCAGCAAGAGACTACCAAGGAAGGGAGCACACGATTTGGAGTACTTGGCTGAGGGTGCACTGCTCTGAGTTACACAGGGTGCCCAAGAGCAGGCCTGTTTATTTTCTTCAACACTATCAAGGAAATGCATTTGCTTATTAGCACCTATTGATCCCGAGAAGGGAAATGGAACAAAGCCAAAACTCTGCCCAAATCGGGTCATTGAATTTATACTTTCAGATTTGACATCCAGATAAGATTTGGTGAACTGTACATATGAAAAAGAGGCATATATTGAGTTTCTAAGGCAAGGTGAAAAAGTATTGACAACTCTGGGAAGTGTAAAGAGAGTCTTCTAGTAACTTATAATAATAGTGTTGGAAAAAACATGTATCTGACAATCAGAGAATTTTTATGAAGCAATGCATTACATGAGGTTACTCTACTATTACAAAACATGTTTAAATATAAAATATATTTAAAGATGTTTTTATGTAAAGGAAGTCATCAAAATCTACTAGAATATATTTTTTCTCCTTATTTTTAAGCATACAAATAGTTAATAAAGGTGTGCATTTATGCAGGACAAGGAGGTATGCACAAAAATAATCCATGTCACACATGCACATATGAACAGACTCCAGTTTCTGATTGGCACAGGTAAGTCTCCAGTACAGTAGATCGTCTAACGAGTCTTTCACACTGGCTTCAGACAGCTGTTAAGAGCTACTATAAATTCTTATTCTCAAACATAAAAGCTAATTACTATCATAGGTTAGGAATTAATTTTCCTCTTTCCTCTGTGCTGCAGTAGGCTATTATACAATTAGCTACATAAAGGAGATTTTTATGCCTGGTATCAGAACATTTATTCTTGTTCACAATAAGAAGCAGCTAAATGTGTTGTTGGTCAGAGTGTTATAGTGAGTCTCATGTTGATAACTGCATACTGTCTATACATTGATGCAATAAATATGATTGGAAAGAGTGTTCAGGGACATTCTCTAAAAAGGAGTTGTATAAATGATTATATAAAACCTCACACAAATTTTCTGCAAAGAGTACATGCACCACATGCAGGAGTTCTAAAATGAGCCTCTATTTAGAGCTTCTTGAATCTTTCACTCATGTCTTACATCAGTTTTGAAAAATTCAAAGCCATTATCCCTTAAAATTTTGCTTCTACCCTATTCTTATTCTCTGCTTCTTCTTGGACTTCAGAACAAAATGTTAGATTTCTCATTAAGTTGTACCTAGCTATTATACTCATTTCCTTTTTATTTTTCTCATGCTATTTTTATGCATCCATCTATGATTCTATCTTTCAGTTTAATAATTTCATGCTCTGTTTAAAAAAATAGTTAAACTCATTTATTGAGTTCTTCATGTTAAACCTTTCACTTTTTAGTTCTCTTCTAGATTGTCATTTGGCCAGGCATTGTGACTCACACCTATAATCCCAGCACTTTGGGGGGCCAAGGCAGGTGGATCACTTGAGATCAGGAATTCGAGACCAGTCTGGCCAACATGATGAAACCCCATCTCTACTAAAAACACAACAATTAGCTGGGTGTGGTGGTGGGTGCCTGTAACCTCAGCTATTCTACTCGGGAGGCTCAGGTAGGAGAGTCGCCTGAACCCAGGAGGCGGAGGTTGCAGTGAGCTGAGATAGCGCCACTGCACACCAGCCTGGGCCACAGAGCAAGCTCCATTGCACACACACAAGCAAACAACAACAAAATAAGATTGTCGTTTAAACCTTTCTGTGGCACTGGTGAAATTTACAATATTGTCTTTATTTACTTGAACACATAAATCAGAATTATTTTAATGTTCTTTTCTAAAAACTCCCATTTTTGATTTATCTTTTATTACTGTTATTATCTTTAATTTGTTTTTCTTTCTGATTCTATCTCTAGACATGCTGGCCATTTTAGATCATTGAATAAGAAAGTGTTGTAGAAACGCAAGATGATGTGACATTCCCCAGGAAAAGATTTTCATTTATTTATTTATTTATTTTGGAAAGTCAACCAAGTAGGAACAGAATACCTTGTACCAGTCTGGAGTAAATGATTGGAAGAGGGGTTTTAAATTATTAAGCACCACTCAATTTCCAGTTTCCTCTTCCTCCTTGAGTATCTCCTTTCAGAGACTGGAATTGAAAGACTGAGTATTTGCTGGAGACCTTCTCCTTGGTTGGCTCTGAACTCACAACTGTTTCTTCAATACTGCAAGGCTACCAAGAGCTCTCCTTAGCTTTGGCCTCTCCATTTTCCATTTATATTTGGCTTCTTGTCCTCTTTTTCTATTCCTCTTCCAAATCTGCAAGTACTATGAAGAGAAAAATACAGCAAAATGCATGTGGTTTCCTATTCTCCAGAATTTGAATTTCCCAATTCCTACCTGCCTTGGTAGCCTAGAACTTCAATTTTTGTCTCTTAGTTTTGGGAGGCTGAAAACACGCTGAGCCCCTACTTTCTGCTCAAATGGATTCTACATTACTAAAGAGTCTGCCAACATCTTATCCAGTGAATCAAGCCATTTTTGTTCTGGAGTTTGGCCACTCACATTTTGACTTTCTTGAATATTCTCGGATGGCTTTAAGGAGCAGTTTTGTTGTTTTTGTTTTTGTAATTCATATATTATCTACAGTTGTTGCTTTCACAGAGGGATCGGTCTGGTAAAATATAATCTGTAATAGTCAGAAGTGGAAGTTGTAAAAGGTTCTAAGATTTATTTATTATTTATTTATTTATTTTTCAAGATCAAGTCTTGTTCTGTCGCCCAGGCAGCAGTGCAGTGGTGCAATCTCAGATCCCAGTTTCAAGCAATTCTTCTGCCTCAGCCTCTGGAGTAGCTGGGATTACAGGAGTGCGCCAATACACCCAGATAATTTTCGTATTTTTAGTAGAGACAGGATTTCACCATGTTTCCCAGGCTGGTCTCCAACTCCTGACCTCAGGTAATCCACCCGCCTCAGCCTCCCAAAGTCCAGGGATTCCATGCCCGGCCCTAAATAAGATTTTTGATTGAAGAAGTATAAGCAGAAAAAAAATAAAATAATAAGGGGGCATTAGAAGTATAAAGATGGGCAAAAAATTTCCAAGAAAAGAGAATAAGAGAGGGAGGACAGTTCTAAAATTTTTTACAAAACGAATCAAATTGAAATTTCTGAAAGTGTTTTGCTTCAGGAAAAAAATAAACAGTTAAAAACATAAATATTTCTAAGGTGTTTTGCCATCCAGTCAAGTAAAACAGATTGATTTTTATCTGTAAATTGTTATTGACTGTGAAAATCAGCTTGCTTCTGTTGTTAGAAATCAGAACATTGGTGCATTAGGCTGAATAAAGGTGTTGCCTAGTAAACTGGCATGGTGCTAATTACATTCAACTGGTAAGTAGTTTAATGATTTTTTTCTCTAAGATGTGAACATGTATATCTCAAATGGTGTGTTTTACTCAGTCAAATTCATAGGCAGAGAGCTTATAAGCCTCACAAAAAGATAAGAGAAGTCATAAAAGTGATGAGGCAAAGCAGATATCTAAATGGCAAAAGTGATGTAATTTATCTGTGAAGATTTAACTGAAATTAATTCTTGAATGATTGATCACATTTTGTGACAGCAACTGTAACTGCCTGTATCCACGAGTTAGAGTCATTTGTTGAGGAAATTATAAAGATGATCATTGACTTGGCTTTCTGACAAGTAAAAGTATGAATGCATTAAAATTTCTTGTCCCATTCATGAAATATCTATCTACTCATAAACACATCAGACATCCTGAATTTTCAGGTATACATACAGGTATATGTAAAAAACATACTTCAATTTAAATGTAACACTTTTCAGCTCTTATTATAAACAGTACTTATTAGGTGCCCTCTGACTATGTGTCCAATTAGTTAAACTTGTGGTGAATACACAAAACTATCAGGAAAGACTCCTTTTTGACTGTTAGAAAGGAAAATAGTGATGTATATAAAATCATTTGTTGAACCAAATTGACTGAACATATAAAATGTCTCTAGCATTTGGTAAGTGTTGAAACCACAGAGACACCAAAAGACCACTCAGTCCTGCTCTCAAGAAGCATATATAGTTGGGATGGCAGATAAATAATTTGATAAAAAGGGTAGGATGTGATAAATAGTATTAATTTATTTCCTCAACAAATAATTTTTAATAATATTAAACAATTAAACACTAAGTTTAAAGGAGTGAAATTTAAGTTAGTAAAATTAGAAAATTTGTAAATATAAAAAGAAGGAAATACAATATTTATATGATATGTTATAATAATTATTAATCATAATGTATTATAATAATATAATAGTATCATTAGAAAGTATGAGAGGAGAGATATTTAAAACAAATTGTGTATTTAAAAGAGAATTATCTGTGGGAGAGGAGATAATACCAAGATTAGGTGATAACACTGAGGTGAAGGAACTCTCTAGGCAGAGGAGGGAATACACGTAAGTAGAATGCGGTGGTTTTGTACTATGAGATTTTAGCGAAGCAGACCGGGAATTTTATAGAGCTACTTTCCCTGTATAATTAGGATTTGGCACAAAGAGCTTCAGGTGAGATTCGGAAGGTACGAGGGGAGCAGCAGTCATTACGGAAGATTAGTACAAGCCTCCATGCATGGCCAGAGCTTGGCACATTCGCTGCTGATTCACGGACTTCTCTCACTGGTGTGCATAGACCCACAGCTCCTCTGCCTGCCACCAGATCTTTTCCTTCAGCGTTTCCAAGTCCTGAGTCACACACGTGTGCAACTCTGGGGTGAAAGGCTCCTGCTTCTTCTGCAGATTCCCAGTATCATTTGGGTTTGAAGCATATTCTGATTGTCCTTGTGAATATCAGTTTATTCTCAAGGGTTTTAGGTTGTCCTTTGTTTTTTTTCTAGTTCGTTTAGAGCTTTTCTTCCTGACTGCTTTTCTACTGATCAGAGCAATTTCTAGTTCACCACCAGGTACAGGGGCAACTCCTTCCATAGATTTCTTCACCAGTTTTCCTTAATGGTCTCCTTGGTAAGTGACTTTTCTCTGCTGCTTCAGCCATCTCTTAGAACTTTACTTCACCCACTTTCCCCAGAATTTTGTAAGGTGTAAATCCTTATAATGTGTTTCATTTTGTATCACTCACAGTTGTTCTGTCTATGATTGAATCCTAACCCATACCTACGGTAAATAATTAAAAATATTCATCTAACAACTATAAATAGATCGTGTGTCGGGAGGACAGGATGAATGCGAGGAGTAGCAAAAAATAAAGCCAGAAAGAAACCACATTATAATCTATTTTTAGAGTAGGATGCATATTTTGGTTTCTATTTTCTACAAATCTCACTTGCTGCTTGTGAAAATGGAAAAGAGTGTTTAGATTTACAACAGAAAACAGCAGATTAGACTATTCTACATTCAAGGAGATAATGTTAGAAATCTGTACATAGGTAAGAGGTGGGTGGAGAGTCAGGGAGGGATCAAAATACAAATCTGAATAAATATTTTAAAGCCTATTGGTGCTCATCTTGCCATGAGTCTTTGCACTAGCAATGGATTCCCAAACTCAAATCCTCAGTTCTGTTTTTCAAACTGCCTATAAATTATAACACGTTAAGAGTTTGCAATAGTAATAATAATAAAGTAGCTTAGAATAGGAAATTTTAGAGTACATTACAGAAGGGATGTGTTAATTTTATAATTTGTTGAATGTGAGTATGAGTATGTTTACCGAATAAAAATGTTTCTTAATTCCTCTTTATCAGGAACATTTGAAATCGTCTGGTTCTTTGGCACCCAAATATGAAGATCACTTCATTAAGGGCCAAAATCTTCATAGAGAGCATTTGAGAAAGGAGAGCTCAATAAAATATCAAAAAAATAGAAGCAAGAGTTACAGTAAAAGAAATATTGCTACTTATATATGCAAATGATGACTGAGCACAACTATTATCAACATTTTACTCTTAAGAATTATTTCAGTTTCTACTGCCATTTCTGCATTTGGACTTTGGTTTACCATGCCACTTTTTCTTATGTATTAAAAAAAAACTGTTAAAAATTAAAATGATATTATACTTGTGTTCAGACCAAATATATATTCCCAAAGTGTTCTAAATTTGTTATTATCATGTTTTTACTCCCGAGTAATCAATAACATTGAGTAATAAAGACAGAATTATTTATGTATAAATGAAAATTCTCATGAAAATTTTTATCTATTTTTCTTCCTTTTCTGAGCTGAAAAGCAGCCATTTTCAACATCACTAATTGTTGCTACAGTATCTTTTTAAATTAATGTGGTACAGTGTATTCTAAAATAGCAATGAAAAAGTATTTAAGTTTTTGTTTGTTTGTTTGTTGTTTTGAGACAGAGTCTTGCTCTTGTTGCCCAGGCTGGAGTACAGTGGCGTGATCTTGGCTCACCATAACCTAAGCTCCGCCTCCCAGATTCAAACGATTCTCCTGCCTCAGCCTCCCAAGTAGCTGGGATTACAGGCATGCACCACCACGCCTGGCCAGTTTTTTTTAGTAGAGATGGGTTTTCTCCATGTTGGTCAGGTTGGTCTCAAACTCTCAACCTCATGTGATTCGCATACTTCAGCCCCCCTAAGTACTGGGATTACAGGCGTGAGCCACCATGCCCAGCCACATATTTAAGTTTTAACAATGATCTCAGGTAAATATCCCTGCAGCAATCAAAATCAATAAATGTTATCTTCAGTAGACATAATAAAATATAATATCTTTAATAAGAGTTGCTATTGTACATCTTCCATTTGATGTTTGTGAAAAGTTCATTCATTGCCATAGCTGAATAATATTCCATTTTACAAATATAACACAATTAATTAACCTATTCCTCTCTAGGTGGATATATGGGTTTCTTTCCTTACTTTATATTATATTAAAATTTTATACTATAAACAGTTCATTGACTCTATTGATCCATTTGTGGAGAATTTTTATGTTTATGATTTTGATTTTTCTTCCTATAGGTGTAACATGTCTTTCCATTTATTTGAATCATTTTTAATTTTTAAAATAAAATTTAAATACATTTAATTAATGTATATGTATCTGTTTGTAAGCTTACTGCAATGCTAAACAGGTAACTATTCAGAACACCCTGTAAAAAAAAAAGTTGAATTGCTACCCTAATTACTGACTTTTTTTAATAACTGTAAGCAAAAATGAGATACTGTTTTCTCTGCCACATTTTTATCACTCGTGATCATAACCCCTCTACCCACATAAGAGTAGTTGTCTGTTCAAATCCTGCAGTGTTCTTATGTCACAAACCAAAACCTGAGTCTATTAATGCTGAGCTAATCTTCTTTGACCTGAGTAACTTTGACCTGGGATGATCTGATCTGTCAGGGATTATTTGGCTGTCAGATTTCTGCTCCTCAAAGAATTCCCAGAATCCCAAATTGTACCCCATCTCACTAAGAGTGTGGAGAGGGAAAGAGAGAAAGACAGAAAAAGAGAAGGAGGAGGAAAAGGAAGTATCTATCTATCTACTTGTTTATACCTATGCCTATATTTATATTCATAGTAAAGGACATTTGTCAGAATAGCCCCAAACACTATTGCCACACCAACATCTATTAAAATATAAACCATCTTTAATAAATACTGAGCTGTATGAATATTTATTTGTATACAAAAGAAAAACTCTTTAGTATTCTTAAGCCAGGCTGAGCAATAAACAGATGATTTTAATAAATGTCTGTTCATTACCTGAACATTTCCACTGCAATATAAAACAAGATTTCATCCACATTTTATTTTTGCTCCATGAATGGTTCTACACTTTCTAATCAGTGTTATTTTTAAGATTAAATTTGAAAAGTAATGTAAATGTGGGAGAAGGAGTGGTGTCTAAGAGGATTTTCTGGTTTATAGTCATTAGAATATTCTCAATATACAGGATAATTTGTAACTCTAGGCTCCCTTTTGCTCAGGCAGTCTAATTCTTTATGTCCAAGAATTTTGCTCTAAGTAATGTTTTTAATGTAAATAAATATAATAAAAACATACCCTTTTCTGGTAGTTGTCTTCTTTTAATATTAACATGTCCTTTTTCTGCATGATTCTAAAAACAAATATGAACTTCCATGTAAATATTGATCAATGAATACTTCATGACACTTCCTTTTGAAATGTGTATGGCATGATGGCTGCTATTTTGACATTTCATTTATGTCATGGGTTTTGTTTTCTGTTATTGTTGTTGTTGTTTTAAATTAGGGCTTAATATTGATGGGGCAAAATTAGGAAGTAAAGAACCACAGTAGTTCTCTCTTCTTCATCTCTTCCTGTGCTAATATAATGATTCCATGATCTAATAAAGAGCAAACAAGGGAAGAGGAATCAAAAAGTGAAAATAAAACAAACAAACCTAGAAACAAGCAAACTTTATCTATAGTTTTGTGGACTTTCTATAGCGAGGTCTCAATTTCTATTTCTACTCCCAATGCATTTATATGACTAGCATGCTCGGTGAATTGGGCATCTTCTCCTCTTTAAAATTACTCATTTAAGAAAAATTTGTGTATAGTCTGATCCTCTTAACTCCCTTGCATTTGCAAGTTCAGCATGGCCTCTGCTGCTGAAAAGCTGCATACCATGTAAAAAGTGTGTTGAAATTCAGATTTTTGTTTTATATATTACTTAACATCTGCCACTCACCATTAAACATTGTATATGCATTATTTTCTTCACTTCTTACAGAAACCTCATTCTGAATTTACATGTTACAAGTGACATAGCTAAGGTGTAGAGATGTATGCATGCAAAAAATCACACCATTAGCATATGACTGAGCTGGGACATAAATTCTTATTGCTTCAACCTTACTAATATACTGCCACCACAAATTAAGTGTCTTATTGATAATTTATAAGGAACAGAAATTTATTAACTAAAGTTCCAGAAGCTGAAAAGTCCAAGGTCAAGGTGCCCAAAGGTTAGGGCCCAGTTTCTCTGATTCCAAGATGGTGCCTTGCATGTTGCATCCTCTGGAGAGAAGGGGAATGCTAGATTCCCACATGACCGGAAGGCAGAGGGCCAAGAGATAAAACTACCCCTAAAAGCCCTCTTATTAAGGCACTAAATCCACTCATGAGGGTGGAGTGCTTGTCACCTAATCACATCTTAAAAGCCCCACGTCTTAATATAGTTGCAATGGCAATTAAATCTCAACATGAACTTTGGAGGAGACATTCAAACTATAGCAATTTGGCCTGATCACCCAAAACTTACATCTTTCTCACATACAAAATACATTTAATCCACCTCAGTAGCCTCTAAAGTCTTAAACTGTTCCAGCATTAATTCCCAAGTCCAAAATCCAGAGTCCCATCTAAATTAGATTTGAGTGAGACTCAAAGCATAATTCACTCTGAGGCAAATTCTCTCCAGTTATGAGCCTGTGAAATTAAACAAGTTACATACTTCCAGAAGGCAATGGTGGCATAAGAGTAAAATAGACATCCCATTCCCAAATAAAGAAATATTCAAGAAGGAACTGGTAACAGGTACCAAGCAAGCCTAAAACACAACAGGGCCAGCACATTAAATAATAAGGCTTGGAATAATCTTTGACTTTATATGCCATCTTCCAGACACACTGGGGTGTGAGCTGGACCCCCCCCCCAAGTCCTCAGGCAATCCAACCTCTATGTCTTTGCTGGGCTTAGCCCAAAAAGCAGCTCTCATGGTTTAGAGTCAGGTGCCTTCATCTTCTCCAGGATGGCATGGCAGGCTGGTACCTCTACAGTTCTGGAGTCTTGAGGTGGCCCTGATCCCATTGCCCCCTTAGGCATTATCCTAGTGGAGACTCTTCCATGTTTCTCCCCTGAAAAAAGTCTGGTTTTGCCCCAGGTTTCTTTATGACATCCTTTGAAACCTATGAGGAGGAAGCCGTGCCTCCATAGCTCCTTCATTGTGTGTGCCTGCTAAATTAGCACCAACTGAATGCCACAAAGGCTCACTACTTGCACCATCTGGAGCAGTGGGTCAAGCCTTCCCTGGGGCTACTCTAACCACAGCTATGATGGCTGAGGAGTACTCTACCACAATGTAGGGAACAAAAACCCTAGGTTACACTGGACAGCAACACTGAGGTCCCACGCATGCCCTAGGCCCACCCTCCAAAACAATTCTGCTCTCAAGGCAATAGGGCTCAGAGCCTGTGATTGGAAGGGCAGCCTCAGACATGTCCAAAATGCAATGGGGTGTCTTTTTCCTATTGTCTTGATGCATAGCACCTGGTTTCCTTCTACCCATAGTAATCCCTTTATCAAATATTTGCTTGGCCACATTCTTGGTACTCCCTCCAGAACAAAATTTTTATTCTTTACATCACCTGGCTGAAAGTTTTCCAGATCTTTATGTTCTGCTTTTCTTTTAATTGTAAGCTGTCTTTAAATCATTTCTACTTGTTTACATCTTGCTATATGCAATTAAAAGAAGCCACATAGCACCTTGAATGCTTTGTTACTTGGATATTTCTTCTGACAGATACTGTAGTTTATCAGTCTTAAATTTTGCCTTCCATAAAGCCCTAAGTCACGGACACAATTCAGTCAAGTTGCTTGCTACTTTATAACAAGGCTGACTTTTATTCATTTGCATCTGAGACCTCCTCAGAATGGCCTTTACTGTCCATATTCCTAACAACATTGTTTTCAACCACTTAAGTAATCTCTATGTAGTTTCAGACTTTCCCTATAGCATTCCTCTTCTGAACCCTCACCAGACTTCAAAACTGTTTCAGCTTCTATGGCACTATCCAGTTCTAAAGCCACTTTCTCATTTTGAGGTTGTGTTATAGCAACATTCCACTTCTCTGGTACCAATTTATTTGTGCTGCTATAACAGCATGCCTGAAATTGTGTAATTTATAAGATATGAAAATTTATTAACTCATGATTCTGGAGGCTGGGAAGTTCAAGGTCAAGAGATCAGCAGGTCATGGCCTAAGTTCTCTGCTTCCAAGATGCTGCATTGTATGTTGCACCCTCTGAAGACAAGGGAAATGCTGGATTCTACATTTCAAGAAGGCAGGGAGTCAATATAGAGAGTCCACTCCAAAAACCTCTTTTATTAACATATTAAACTCGCCCATAAGAATGGATCCCAACGGCCTAATCACTTTGTAATGAAGTTCCTGTCTCTTAATACTGTTACAATTGCAATTAAATCTCACCATGCATTTTGGAGGGCACAAACATTAAAACAATAGTACTCATACACTTTCCTTATTGTTAAAGTTTACATTTAATATCTATTTCACAAACTTCTTAGAAGGAATAATCCTAAATTTTTGTGGGCCCAATTCAAAAATAAAAATGAAAATCACTGAAGGAGTGATTATTCAAATACAGTCTTGTGGAAATTCAACAGTAAAACAGCCAGAGCAAGATAATACCATCGATTACTAATGTTTGGAATATCAATTATTTGGCTTTTTAAAAACTTTGCTGTTCATTTTTACTTTGTGTATTTTTCTGTCCATGATCCTTTCTTTGTTAGCCAGAGACTTCCACATGCCTTTTAGAAGTATTAGGATTGCTGCAACAGAAATAAGAACAGAATAAATGTCCAGTTTACAACTTATAAAATCAGCATTTATGTATCTATTTTGAAAGCCAAAGTTTGTTTTTTGTTTTTTTGTTTGTTTGGGTTTTTTTGTTTTTCTTTTGAGACAGAGTCCCACTCTGTGGGTGGAGTGCAGTGGTATGATCTCTGGTGACTGCAACCTCTGCTTCCCGGATTCAAGCAATTCTCCAGCCTCAGCCTCCTGAGTAGCTGATATTACAGGTGTCTGCCACCATGCCTGGCTAATTTTTGTATTTTTAGTAGAGACAAGGTTTCACCATGTTGGCCAGCCTGGTCTCAAACTTCTGACCTCAGGTGATCCATCCGCCTCAGCCTCCCAAAATGCTGGAATTACAGGCATGAGCCACAGCACTCAGCCAAAAGCCAAAGTTTTTAACTGTATGTATGTTCTCTAAGATATATCAAGATGCTGAGTAAGATACAGTGTTATGAAATGATAATGGAATTCAAGAAGAGACAGCATCCCCTTTTCTTAAGAAATCAGATAAAAATAACCCAAAAGTCAGGTAAGAAAAAAGAGCTGGTTTGGGCTTAAATTTTGTAAAGTTTGCAAGAAACATCCAGGACCCATGGTGGTTTTGAGTGAGGTTCACTTAAATTTCACACAAAATACATTCAGGATTCTAGGCTTCTTAAAGTTTTCTGACTGATTTTGTGCATGAACCTGAGCTTTCACACTTGCCCATGTTATAAGCACAGTGTTACCTCTCTGTCTCTTTCAACTAAGTGCAATGAAATTGGTGGCAAGCCTTTTTTACAAAAGATAGCTCCATCCAGCCACCTAACTTTACAACTCAAGGAACCAGAAAACATAAACTATGCTGAAAAATAGCAGAAAGCAGGAAACAATAAGGATTAGAAGATAGAACAATAAAGTAGAGAAAAGAAAATCAATAGAAAATACCAAGGAAACCAAAAATTGGTTCTATAAAAAGACTGTTAAAATTTAAAAGCCATTACCTAGATAGACTAAGAAGAGAGATTTCAATCACTAAAATCAGAAACTACCACCAATTCTACAGAAATAAAAAGGATTATAAAAGCATTACAAACAATTGTATACCAAGAAAACTCAACTTAGATGAAATAGGCAAACTACTATTAACACAAAACTTATGAGGGCTAAATCACAAAGAAATTTAAAAATCTGAATATGCCTATAGCTAATAAGGATATTGAATCAGTAATCAAAAAAAACCTTCCAACAAAGAAAAGCCCTGAGCCTGATGGCTTAACTGGTGAATTCTACCAAACATTTCAAGAGCTAACTTCCTTTCTTTTTCAAGAGATTGAAGAGGAAATACTTACTAAACTTTTCTATGAGGTTAGTATGACCCTGATACCAAAGCCAGAAAAAGACACTATACGAAAAATGAAGTCCAAGTCCCTCATGAACATTGATGCCAAAACCTCAATAAAATACTAGCAAGTCAAATCATCAGCATATTAAAAGGAATATATATATCATGACCAAGTGACATTTATTTTTGGTAACAAAGATGTTTCAATGCATGAAAATTGACCAGTATACCATACTACATTAACAGAACGAAGTGGAAAAAAATGACACTATCATTTCAGTTGACGCAGAAAATGCATCACCCTTTCATGATGAAAACAGTCAATAAAGTTGGAATATAACAAAACTACCTCAATGTAAAAAACATTACGTATAATAAAAAATACAGTAATTGTCATATTCAATGGGAGACAGACTGAAAGCTTTTCTTCTAAGGTCAGGAATAAGGCAAAGGTGGCTGCTCTTGGCACCTCCTATTAAGCATAGTACTGGAAGTTTTAGTGAGAGCAACTGGGCAAGAAAAAAGAAGACATTTAACTAGAAAAGAAGAAATAAAACTATCTGTGTTTGCAGATGATATCATCTTGTGTACAGACAACCATAAAGAATTCACAGAAAAACTTTTAGAACTAAAGAGTAAATTCAGCAAAGTAGCAGGATACAAAGTGTACACATGCAAAAATCAGTCGCATTACTATACACTGGCAATAAACATTACTATACACTGGCAATAAACAATAAATAAGATGAAAAGGAAATTAGGATAATTCTGTGTCTAATAGAATAAAAAAGAATAGTGTTTAGCAATTAACTTAAACAAGAAGTCTCAAACTCATACAATGAAACATGTTGCTACAAGAAATTGTAGACATAAATAAATGGAAGAGAAGACATGGATGAACGATGTGTGTTTCTTTGTTTGTAGTATTACATTAAAAATAAATTTAACATAGTCATGAAATGAATTATTTATCTTTTCCTGCATAATTTAGGTAAGACTTGGATTTGTTGTTACTGTCAACGAAGCATAGTAACAACCTTTGACAGCCATTCCATGCCAATAGTCATGGGTGTCGTAATGGGTGATGCTGTGCCATGAGTAAAGATGTAATCTGCATAATATAAATGACATTAGGAAACCACAGAAACAAGAAGACCCAAATGTTTTAACACAAATCGATTCTGACAAGCCATGGTACTATAATAGCAGCATTGTTATGTTTTTCCTTTGAGTTAAAGATGTGAAATTAGCCAGCCAGATTGCATTTGAAAATAAAGAATGTGAAAAGATGGTTCCTGGACAAAAGCAGAAAGTAATGGTGACTAGACATTGTTAAGAATGTTTATATGTATTCACTGGAAAATAAACAAATACATAGGTACCTCTCTCCACTCTCAATTATTTTAATCTTCATTGATCTGGGAAATAATATTATAAAATATTTCAAACCAATTTGTTTCTATTTTTGTTTTTGTTGTGAGATGGAGTCTCACTCTGTCAACCAGGTTGGAATGCAGTGGTGTGAGCTCTGTTCACTCCAAGCTCTGCTTCCAGGGTCCTGGTCCAAGTGATCCTCCCATCTCGGCCTTGCAAATAGGCTAAAATTACAGGTGTGCACCACCATACCTGGCTAATTTTTTTTTTTTGTATTTTTAGTAGAGACAAGGTTTCACCATGTTGGTCAGGTTGGTCTTGACTTCCTGACGGCAACTGATCCACCTGCCTTGGCCTCCTAAAGTGCTGGGATTACTGCCCCAGCCACCAAATTGTTTATATAAAAAGAGCTCCACAATAATAGTTGCCTATGCAGTGAGCTACGATTGCAGAATTGCACTCCAGCCTCAGTGACAGAGTGAGACCCCGTCTCAAAAAAAAAAATTGTTTAGGGTCTGGACGCCCTATAGGTACTTCTCCTAATGCTATCCCTCCCTAATCCTCCCACCCTCTGCTAGCCCCCCATCCCCCAGTCCCTGGTGTGTGATGTTTCCCTTCCTGTGTCCATGTGTCCTCATTTGGTGGGAGTGTCAATTAGTTCAACCATTGTGGAGGACAGGGTGGCAGGTGGCAATTTCTCAAGGACCTAGAAATAGAAATACCATTTGACCCAGCAATCCCATTACTGGTATATACCCAAAGGATTATAAATCATTCTATCATAAAGACACAAGCACATGTATGTTTATTTTGATTTTTAAAAGAGCATATGATCCTTGAAAAATTATTAAAATATAAAAAATATGAAAACAAGAAGTTAATCCTACCTGCCAAGTGGTACTACCAATGGCATATTGCATTTTATTGAGATTTTATGTATATTTGGATGCTTTTAAAAAATTTTTAAATAAGAATGAATAGCAGATAAAATGTACCTAATGATACAAGTGTACTCTATTTAATAGTACGGTAATTATATTTTGCTAATATAATATATATCATAAACAGTCAACAAACGTTCAAACTCTCAAGGAAATTGTTACTGGATCTCCAAAGACAGGGAAAGATTATGTTTAAGTATTTCTAAATTCAATGTAAACATGATATTTTAACAAAGCAGTACAATATTTAAGTTATTTGACCAATGAATGGATGTGACAATGGGCAATAGTTACACGTTTGCCAAACAGATTAAAACTGGCTATTCAGATATATCTCTGAATTTTATATTAGACTTCTTAATGCAAAGATGTGACAACCACAAAAATTAAAATAGCTTTTAAAAAATAGCATATGCAAAAATTATTTTAATTATTAAACTACTTAAATAGCTGGCGATTTATCATATTTACAGATTAATAAGCAAATCTATTACAAATTTTAAAATTACTTCAAAATAGTTTATATTTTTAAGGTACTTTTTTCACTATTCATATATCACCTATTCCTACAAATATGTAAATGAAATAATTATATGTAAATCTTTTTCTACCAATAGGTGGCACTAAAAATGTCTATATTTCAATAATAAAATATGTTTACCGCTAAGTTGGTTTAAAATACCTTTTCTTATAAGGCAATTGCAGCTGTAATTTAAGAATACTTATTAACTATAAGATTACTTCCATGTGAACAAGAAGACTTTTGTTAGACAAATACAATGCAAAATGATTATAATGGGGACCATTACATGAATATTTTACTTTACTGGTACTAAAAACTTTGTGTTGTGATCAACTAAAATTGTATATTATTTAGTAAATTGGATATTATATTTTCCTTTATTGTTATATTATTTTTATTGGGTAAGACTGCCATTTTCACTTTAGTCAATGTTGTTAATGTTTATCTGAGTAAACAGTGCATATAAAAGAATTCTATAGCATTTAGAAGCATTTTGGATTTGCTTTGACTGTTTATAAATGTATTATTTGTTTTTTAATATTTAGTAAAAGCAGAAGAAAACATCTGAGTATTTATATTTGTATTAATTTTTTTTAGTAGCACTGTTCATATATACTTAAAATTCTTTACCTCCCACCATTAAAAAAATCCTATAGGGCCAAATGTGGTGGCTCATGCCTATAATCCCAGCACTTTGGGAGGCCAAGGCGGGTAGATCACTTGAAGTCTGTAGTTCAGGACCAGCCTGGCCAATATGGTGAAACCCCATCTCTACTAAAATTACAAAAATTAGCTGCGCATTGTGGCACGCACCTATAACCCCAGCTACTTGGGAGGCTGAGGCAGAAGAATTGCTGGAACACGGGAGACAGAGGTTGCAGTGAGCTGAGATGGTGCCACTGCACTCCAGCCTGGGTGACTGAGTGTGAATCCGTATCCAAAAAAAAAAAAAAAATCCTATAACTCTGTGTTTTAGAATACTTTTTAATATAGTTTGTACAAGAAGTTTATTTCAAGAACTCATAAGGGGCAATAAAACCTTATGCTATTCACCGTGCATTGTTAACAGCAGTTTTGTTAAAATGATTTATTGCCATAAGACAAATCCTAATGATATTCCTATTTTATAACTATATTTTATTCTGGGCCTGGTTGGTGTGATTTGTTCACATTTTTCTCAGAAAGTCTGAACCACTGTGTAGCTGTAGCCATTAAATAGCAAATGTATTTTATATTATAATAATAAACAGATATTTTTCATACTTAAACTTTCCAATAATCAGATATTCTTGAGTAGTTTCAGTGCTTTTGTTGAATCCCATTGAAGTCTTATTATCTTGTACAATTTGTCTCACCTATACTTCTCATTGCTATTTTCTGCTGTTAAAGTCAATGTGGGAAAATGATCTTAACCTGACATACGTTTTTCTTCAATTCTATTTCCAGCGTCTCATCTCTGATCAGACATTGCTCAATATGAAACACCTTTATTTGTCCTTTTTGCTAGCAGGAATTCAGTTTAACTTCATTCCTTTCCTGAGCTGCACAAATCTTGTTCTTGGTGCCCTCCATCCCACTTGACTACTTATAGAGACTAACACACACTCATGAGTTCCTTTCCTTGATCACCCTCTTCTCTTCAAACCGTCATAATTAGATTTTGTGTTTTTAAAGGTTTATACAATAAGACCAAAAAAAAAAAAAAGCGAGAAAAAAACCACCTAAATCACTATAGGGGACAAACAAACTTGAACCAGAAAGATACTTGCGATCTTAACAATACAGGAAAGTGTTCAGGCTTATTTAAAGATGGATGCATCTAGGACCTTGAAATAGTCAGTATCCAAGAAAACTCCCAATGATCCTTGGCTCTTGGAATTGACACTTCTGTGTAGTACACTCCCATATTGTACCAGGGTTGGGATGTGTGACCAACAGTATATAGCAGAAGTGATGTTACTTTCAGAATTACGTTAACAGAAGTCCATGGTTTTGCTTTAAGCACTCACTTTCTTGCTAACTGAGTCTCTGTCATTTGTTCTGAAGGAAAGCAGAAACCATGTTATGGAAATGCCATAGGAAAAGAAGTGAGGTCTCCAGTCAACAGACCACAGGGAATTAAAACTTGTTAACAAACAAACAAGTAGTGAGTGTGGATGCAGATCCTCCAACCCCAGTTGAGCCTCATGAGAGACCCTGAGACGAAAACACAAGCCAAGCCACTTCTGGATTCTTGGCACACAGAAACTAAGAGGCAATAACTGTGTATTGTTTCAAGCTGCTACTTTTTAATTTGTTATGCAGCAGTAGGTAACTAACACAGATCTCAAACAATATTATCAGACGTTTGCATCTCTATTTTTGGCTGTGATTGCATCAAGTTGCATCAAATGCACATAGATATAAATGAATTCTGGTGACCAAATAATGCAGTCATGGTCTGTTTCCTTACCATGTGGATTCTAAATTGGGGTTTACAAACTACAAATTGCTTGTTAAAAACTTACCATCCATTTTTGTAAATAAAATTTTGTTAGAACACCATCACTTCATTTACATTTTGTCGATGACTTTCATACTACAATTGCAGAGCTGAGTAATAAAGACAGAATTCAAATGGCCCACAGAGTCCAAAATGTGTGCTATTTAGCTCTTTTTAGAAAAGTTAGCCAACCCTTGTGTACATGGTGGACAGTATATACATTGATTTGCATGCTTCTTGGTAGTATGCAACTGCAAAAATAAAAAATCCATAACTTGACAGAGAAAACTTAAGAAAGAACTCTAAATTACCTGTATTGGACCATGTGCCTTTGTGCCAATCATGTGGCCAGGTGGAAACATTACTGTATTGGCTAAACTAGTTCATATGGCCATTCTTACTCTTTAAAGAATAGGATGAGATATATTCAAGCCAAATGAAATTGGTTCCCCCAGGAAAGATGCATATTGTTTCTAGAAGAAATGTATTTGTATCTGTGTGTACATAGGGCTAAATCGGAAGTTGAGTGGGATGCTCACATTAAAACACTATAGAAATACACTAACGAAAAATGTCATTACAATCAAAATGGTAAAGTAATAGAGATTTCAGAAATTCTCCAAAAAATCATGATTCTTATCCCCAAAGGCTGTAAATTCTCTTTCATGGTACAAGAAGGCGTCCTGTTCTCTCTTTTATTCCAGAGGATGGAGGTCATGCATCTCTCCTCTCCTTGTTCTTATCCCCTTCTTTTTAGGTGGCCTCTTTCTGGGTTGTAATTAAGATAGGGGTTAACCCACTACAGACTATACCATATACCTTATGTAGGTCATGTGCTGGTCTTGTAAACTTCGCTTGCGACTCCCCAATATTATTGTTAAATCCTTGAGTTTTTATAGTAAATTTCAGGGTATAGTATACTCTCCAGCATTATCTCATGTAGTTTTCAAGCAAAAACTGTGAGATGATTATTTCATTGCTATTGTGTTTCTGTTTCCCCAAGAAAGTGTTAATTGGGATACATCTTCTAAAGAAAAAAATCCAATAATTTACCTATGAAGTATTTGGTCCAAGTTCTGGCATATAGTTTAGACACATGGTATAGGTTCATTATTTCTCAAGAAAATTTAAATCTCAGACACATAAATTAGATGAAATAGCAAAAACATGAACATTGGAATAAACCTAAACCTTTATTTCAACATTTACTACCTGTGCTACCTTGGATACGTTTATTAATCATCTGAATTTAATTTTTTTCTTTTGTAAATATGGATCTAACAATAGTTACTTTGCAGAGATATTTAGGTTACATAAAGAAAAGAGCCTAACACGTAATAAATACTTAATAAACATTAGGGTCCTGAAGTCTTAATAGTGTTTTGCCCCTAGTTTTTAACCATAGGACAAAGGATCATGAAGGTAATAATTTCATGTTGTGAATAATTCACATCTATGTTTAAACATATTAGTAGAATATACCCACTAAAAACATGTTATTAAGGATCTGAGTTTCAAAAGAAAAACAGAGTTTATTTTTGTTATATAAAATAGTCATATCCCTGATTAAGTCGATTGAACTCTGCTAGTTAACTCTGCCTTAGTTGAAGTAACAATGAGGAGAGTTTCAAGCTATAATTCATTTGTTAATTAATCTTTGACGTAACTATGGCTTCAGTGCGTCATGCAGACATAAAGAGATTTGGTCACTATAAGGAAATTGTTTTTTATTTTCTTCATTTTTAAACTGATTACACTTGACAGTAGATTGTCCTTTACCAGCTTATTCTGGATCAAAATGATCAGGTCTCTCTGGCATTACTACATTTTGTAATAGTGTTACTATATTATGCAAAAAAAAGAGCATCTTTTATTGCTACAGGAAAAGTATGTCCTCATGCCTGTCATGGAGATGAGTGAATAAAGAAGAAATGACATCTCCACTTTCAGTTGTTATAACATTTCTAGATAATCCTTCTTGGTTTTTATGTTTCCTCTACAGGCTTCTTGCTCTCTCTTTAGGCTTTCATTTACCTTCCCTGGTTTTCTTTCTGACTTTTGAGTTTCCACCCTCATTGAAAATATCTAAAAGCAAGTATTTCTCCTTTGAGCAGCTCCTGCTGCTCTTTTCTATCACAATTTTATTAATGAAAGATTTGCTTTCAGTTTCATATTAAAGAACCAGTGCACTAATTATGTTTTGAAGAACCAGTGCACTAATTATGTTCATAATGAAAATAAAATCATGTCACTTTTTAAGTTCGTCTTCTTAAAGGTACTGCATTAAATCTGTACCTTTCATAAGTAATTTAAATACTGTTCTTTTCTTCTCTCAGGTTGGTATGCTGTAACTTTCTATTTGTCTTGTATTTATTTATCATATCGATATCAATATTCACTAAGAACAGAGAGAAGAGGAAATATTCTTGCCATCTTTCTCTCCTTAACCATCTATGTGCAATCAATGCTCAGATCCTGTCATTTCTATTCTGGAAGTATAATTCAGATCCTTTTCCACTTTCACAACAGCTTCAACAAATTTTTACCCAATCTAGTGACAATAAATTCTTAATTTTCCATGTCTGCCCCTAGTGGTCATTGTTAAAAATTGTAATACCACAGTGAGTTTTTATAGAAAATGAAAACCCTAATTTTAACTTAAATGTATGAATACCAGAAGTATTTTATTGATTTTGATATTGATATGATATTGATTTTGATAAACCAATATTTACAATTTGGTTAAGAGTAACATAACAGGCCCAAATCTTGGTGCCATCAATAATAAGTGTGTGAACAGTACCTGACTCATAGTAATAGTTTAATACATGTTTATGGGAATGAATAAAAGAAGTTAATTTATGAAAATCAAGAATTGCTCTTTTGACAGACATTGCCTACCTTAACATCAACAGTGCCCTTTCCTCCTTATTGCTTTCACTGTAACACACCAGTCACGACCAGGAAAAATGATCTTCCCTTGCTTGGGACATTGTTGGCCATGTGACTAAATTTCACCCAAGGGTATGCAAGTATCGACATATACATGTAAGTTTCAACTTACAATTTAGGCTCTATTCATATATTTATTTAAAATATATATATATATGTATACACATAAACATTTATAATTTTATATAATTGTATATTTATTTTAAATAATTATACATGTACACACATATATATGTGTGTTTAAAATAAATAGACAATTATATTATATATTATAATATATATGTATCTGCATATATATTATATCTTATATTTATATAATATAATTACATCTAAAAAGAATTATATGTGTTAAGAAGAATTCCTAGAGTCACTCTTAATATATATGTATGTTTTAATATAATATAATTATATATCTATGTGCACACATAATTATATATTATATATAATACAATATATACAGATACATATAATTTACAGAAGTGGTCCTTGGAAATGAGAGGCCCTGAAGTCTAGATGAGCAAAATTGTTATATAATACATGATTATATATTATATTATTATGTATTATTATATTATAATTATATAATATAACTATATAATTATAATATAATTGTACATTATATTCTTATGTATTTATATATATCTGTATATATAATAATATATAACTATAATATATAACAATATGTGTGTGTACATAGATATATAGTTATATTTATATATATATATATATATACATTAAATGTGACTATAGAAATCCTTCTTAACACATGGAATTCTTTTTGGACATAAAATAACCTAAAAGCTAATAAAGCTTAAGCTTCAGGATCTCTCTCTTGCAAGGACCACTTCTGTAAATTATTTCTTTGTAAATAAATTTTCAAATTACCTAGAGTTGAGTGTACCATTTATTTTATACCAGGATCCTGACTGATACTATGTTTTTCAAACATAGTTCATAATTTGTCATCTCTTTCTGAATGGATTTACCTAGTTTAATATGAACAGCCATTGCTTTCAGTTCAACTTCAGTTTATAATAACTTTCCAGATCTGTTCTATCGTTTGAAACAAGCAATGTTTTCATGGCTACTATGTTTGAAACTTGCGACAATTTTGCTCATCTAGTCTTATTAGAGATATTAAGTGGATTATTTTTAAGCAATTATATTCTATAATTCTGTGAACATTTTAAT
>PVKV010013342.1:0-61890 GCA_004027835.1 Alouatta palliata | reverse complement strand
AATTCTCCTGCCTCAGCCTCCCGAGTAGCTGGGACTACAGGCACGTGCCACCACGCCCAGCTAATTTTTGTATTTTTAGTAGAGACGGGGTTTCACCATGTTGACCAGAATGGTCTCGATCTCTTGACCTCGTGATCCACCCGCCTCGGCCTCCCAAAGTGCTGGGATTACAGGCGTGAGCCACCGCGCCCGGCCTTTTCTTAGAGTTTTACAAGAAGAAATAGATAGAGAAAGTGAGAATTGCAACACCCAAGTGCAGATTTTTAAACCTGAAATAATGCTCAACAATAGAGGAAAAGCTTTAACTTTTAAAAATTCAGAAATGTGATTATTTTTATTGTTTAAGCTAGATACCCTACTTTCTTAAATGAGACTGTTCTTTTGACTAAAATAATGGATTGTTGAGAAAGCTGTGTAATGTGCCTGTTTTATCGATGGGGAACAAATAACTTTGAAAGAAACTATGGGAGAAGAGAAAAACAAAATTGCTTTATGTTTTTCTCATTGCAATTATAGTTCATTTAATAAAAACGGTCATGTTTTCACAATGACACGACTTATGTTTTTTTGTTTTATGTCTTTGTGACTTTTTTTTTTTTTTTATTACAACAGAATGTTGGGTTCTCTTATGGACATAATTTTGTCTCCCTTAAATTCACTGGTTAAAGGCCAAACCCTTAATGTGGCTGAAGGGGTTTTTAAGGATGACATTAAGGTTAAATGAGATCATAAGAATAAGGCCCTAATTCAATAGGACAGTGCCCTTATAAAAAGAGGAAGACACCAGAGATTTCTCTCTTTCTGCATGCCCACAGAGAAAAGGCCGTGTATAAACACAGGGAGAAGTTGCCATCTACTAGCTAAAGAGATGTGAGAAGACTCACCAGAGACCAACCCTAATGTCACTATGATCTTTGCCTTCTTATCTTCACATCTGTGAGAAGATAAATTTTTGCTATTTAAGCCACTCTGTCTATGGTATTTTATTATGGCAACCCAAGAAGACTAGCATAGATTCCTTCTGGGGGGGGGGAATTCCATAGATGATTAAAGTTATTTTCTTTTATATCATATCATAGAAAGTGTTATAAGGGCATAATTGATTTGATTAATTGGATATTGTATGTTGACTAAGTCTTCATAATAAGTAAATTACTTCTACACAAAATTCTAGTCATGCTGGTCAGGGATGGTGGCTCATGGCTGTAATCTCAGCACTCTGGGAGCCCAAAACCGAGTAATACTTTAAGCACAGAAGTTCAAGGTAAAAGCGAGCTATGATCACACCACTACACTCCAGACTGGGTGACAGAGAAATACTAATCTCTATTAAAAAAAATAATAACTAAAAGTCTAGTTATGCAGATAATTTAATACTTTAGGTGAAAACGAGAGAGAGGGATAAAGATAGTGACAGCACTATGTATCAAGCTGTCACACAGCTTTATAAACATTTGCAAATATTATATGAATGTTAAATATCAAAGTATTAATGATCCTGTATCTGATGTACTGATGCATATTTAGCAATTAAGTTAATTTACATTTCTTTGTTTTTACATAATTACAAGTGATTTAACGTCAGAATTTTCTGAGAATTTTTCCTAATCTACATGGTTTAAATTTGTCTCAATATCTCAATATTTACATGAGATGATGTTTATTGAGAAACCAATTAAAATTGATGCTCTATCTGGCTGCATATTCTAACTGCTAGATGTTTACTATGCTAAAATTTCCCAGTAGTATAATATAGCCTAAAATGCCTGGAGAATTTTTAAAAGAAATTTAAATTCAGTTGTAAAGCTATTATGAATAAAATTGAAAAGTAACCAATACTCAATCATACTGTTTCTTTCCTTCATTACGTATGAAATAAATATTTACCAGTCAGATAAAGCATCTGGTAAAACTATACTCATATTTATTACCTTTTACTATTATTTTTCCAATAACTATGAAAAATCATTTTGACATATGTTGGAGGTTTAGGAATTTGTATGTGAAAGGCCATGTAGAATAACTCAAATCATGCGCAATTCTTTTTTGTCATATATAATGTCTATATAGTTTCTTTTTGCATTTGGCAATTCAAATTTTCTTACATCAGACAACAATGGAAATTTCTCAAAAATTGCAGTACATTATCGTTAATTTTGTGATAAACTCTGTAATAATATTTTATTGTTATAGTGATAAACTCTGTAATAATATTTTATTGTTATGCTATTCTTCTGGGTCAATGAGACTGACTACATAATTTGTCATCGTTTTCTAACAGTAACTATTAACTTTCACTAGTCTAGAGTGCTATGATGTCATATGCCAGCGCTAATACTATAAAACATCCCACACTGGTGATTTATACTAAATATATGTGAATTTATTCCTTATTTAATTTACTATGGTGTTTAGTCCCATGTCTATATTCCTAAATCACCATTATCTCTGTTAACTCAAATGCCTCTCTCTTAAATCATCAACTCTCCCACCAACTCCACCATTATACACTATAATAAAACTAAGACAAATATTCCACTTTGCTTCATTGACAAAAATGAATTGACTATATTGTGAATTGAAAGAATTGAGCCAATTATGAAAATCATTTTTATTTTATATGTGGATTCATGATTATTTATTCATAACCTCTAGAACTTTGAGAAGTGAATGAAATATGAGTTATCACAAATTCTCAGAACTGAGGAATAATCATTTTCTAACTTTCCCAAATAATGAAATTAGACCTATTACATTCTGCAAGAAATAATTTAGGGGGTATGAAACATTAATTTTGCCACTAATTTGAACACTTTAAATATCAGAATCATGAATTTAATGTTTATGAAAACATTTTAAATTCTGCAATAAGAATATACATATATAAATATGACATTCAAAATAATTAATCTAATATTAATTTCCTTTTACAGATGACAAAATTGAACCTTAGAGAATTTATCAGTTTCTTATTTTAGTACAACAGCAAAATAAAATTTGAAATAGTGATGTTGAGCATAAAATTACTTAAATCTCTAGTTGTGTGTGTATATATATATATGTGTGTATATGTATATATATATATGTGTGTGTGTGTGTATATATGTGTGTGTGTGTATATATATGTGTGTGTGTGTATGTATATATATATAATTTGCCTGTTTTTAACAGTTTCACTGTAACCATCTGGTTCATACCATTATCATTTCATACTTGATTATAACTTTGCTTCCTGATTGTATATACTGTATATACTCTTTTTTTCTCAATTAAGTATATTTTCAACACAGAAGCCACATTTATCCCTTTAAAATATAAATTAGATTATGGAACTCTATACTCAAAAGTTTCCAAAGGGCCAGGCACGGTGGCTCACGTCTGTAATCCAGCACTTTGTGAGGGTGAGGTGGGCGGGTCATGGTTTGAGACTAGCCTAGCCAACATGGCACAACCCTGTCTGTACTAAAAATACAAAAATTAGAAAGGAGTGGTGGCATGCACCTGTAGTCCCAGCTACTTGGGATGCTGAGACAGGAGAAGCGCTTGAACCCAGGAGTTGGGAGATTGTAGTGAGCGGAGAACGTGCCACTGCACTCTAGCCTAGCGACAGAGAGGAATGCTGTCTCAAAAAAAAAAAAGTTTCAAATGCAACGGAAGGACTATTAAGTTGAGTCAGTCTTAGTAATTTTTACTGATTCTCCTGCTAAGATTTGCAAATTACCCATACAAGATAGTTTTAGTCAAAGTAATATTTGAAAGAGTCATAGAATATCAAAGAAATTTAGGGTTTTAGGGAAATTTTCTGAAAACTCAAAAAGATGATTGCAACATTTGCAGTCACTCTATGAAGCCACATATAGATTCCAAAAGTGACAGAGAGTGACACTTCTGATTTATAAACTCATATTGATAAAATTAAATTTCAAGGCTCTCTAAGAAGTGGTATTTCAGGTAAAACTTCCAGGTTTTGCATTGTTTCCCTGAGGACAGAAACTCTAGAAACAAGAGTGAGCTGAAAAATTCTAAGCCCTCAAGTGGCCTGAAGAAAACCTCTAATAAAATTAAAATGACATGAAAATATTATTTTCTCTAGCCTAGTTTCTAGCACATTGTAAACAAAACAATTACTCATTCTGAAGACACAAAAATTATCCAGATCTTTTAAATCATTCTATAACTTTTAATATACAATGTCTGCCACACGTATCAAAAATAACCAGTCAAAAACAGGTAAAAAAGGCAACAACATGAACAAAATCCAGCAAAAACCGAAGACATTAGAAACAGAACCACAGAAGATCTAGATAATGGCATTATCAGGCATAAGCAAAAACATAACAAAAACCTATATTTAATATTTTCAAATAAAATAGAAGATAAAGAATTTCAATAAACAATAGGAACCATTAGCAATATGTAAATTATAGAAACAAAAAATATAATAATTGAATTTAAGAATTTAATTGATGGTTTTAACAGCAGATTATACAAAGCTGAAGTAATAATTAGTGAATTGGAGTATTAAACTTAAAAAAAAAGTTGTAACCCTACAAAATAAAAATTGAAATACATGTACATGTGTCTTTATAGTAGAATGTTTATTGCAGCACTATTCACAACAGCAAAGACTTGGAATCAACCCAAATGCCCATCAATGATAGGCTAGATGAAGAAAATGTAGCACATATATATCATGGAATACTATGTAGCCATAAAAATTGATGAGTTCATGCCCTTTGCAGGGACATGGATGAAGCTGGAAACCATCATTCTCAGCAAACTGACACAGGAACAGAAAATTAACACTGCAAGTTTTCACTCATAAATAGGAGTTGAACGATGAAAACACATGGACACAGGGAGGGGCACACCACACACCAGGGCCTGTCAGGGGGTGGGTGGCTAGGGGAGGGATAGCATTAAGAGAAACACCTAACATAGACGATGAGTTGATTGGTGCAGCAAACCACCATGGCACATGTATACCTATGTAACAAACCGGCACTTTCTGCACATGTATCCCAGAACTTAAAGAGTATATGTGTGTGTATATATATGTATATATGTGTGTATATATATGTGTGTGTGTGTGTGTGTGTGTGTGTGTGTGTGTGTGTATGTATGTATCTATATATATGGTGTGAAATACACACATTATCAGAGAAAGCAAAAGAAAATCAGTGTAATTCTCAAAAGCAGATCAACATTAAGTAAGGATAGCATGGGGAGAAATGCCAGATATAGGTGATGGGGAGGAAGGCAGCAAATCACACTGCCATGTGTGTACCTATGCAACAATCTTTTATGTTCTTCACATGTACCCCCAAATCTAAAATGCAATAAAAAATATATATATTAAAAAAAACATACTCAAATATACCCTTCAGGATAAAGAGAAAGGCATTTGGAGTTTCAGAAAATAAGCAAATGAACAAATACATTAATAAATCTGAATCTAAACAATATAACTATAAAACAACAATGATAATAATTGTTATGAATATGGACTACATGAAACAATTGTGTTATGAATATAGAGTATCTAAATGTTTCAACTGTTTAAAAAACCATATGGCATGGGTAATGACTATACATAGCAATACTTATATTGATAAGACAACATTATAAAAGTCCCAAAAAGGAAAAGTGGATTTAATTTTCCTAAGGATCATGAATTGTGTGAGAAATGATTGAAGTTCTAATTAATATTAGACATCAAGAAGCAAGTGATCCATGACAAAATTTATAGAAAATAATGTATAACTATTAAGCCAACAGATGATAATAAACTGAATAAAAAATAACACCAATTATGTCAAAAGAAAAGAATGAAAGAGAAAACAATGTAATGTAGAACTGGCAAGACAAACAGAAAGCAAGAAATAATATGGTAGGTTAAAAACAAACGCTCAAACATATCCCAGAGGACTTTCTTCTTTTCTGTGCCCATGTACAGGGATGCAGGGCATGCTGAAGTCTGTATTTCAGCAGAAATATGTAGAGAAGTCATACAAGAAATCAGATTCTTACACTGATCATGAAGCGAGAAGTTTCCTGATACTGAGGAATGGAAAATAATTTATATAGAGTATATCCATTTGGTGTAGGTCCATTAGTCCTTTCAGAAGGCTAATGGCAGTGCAGGAAGACCAGTACAACAGCTCCATGTGCTTAGATTCCATAAATGCTAAAAGAAAGCTTGCAATCCTGTCCTCATATTATTCTAAGACTATATCTAATTGAATCTAAATAAAGCAACAGAAATGTTCAGATCAGTGGAACCAAAGATGAAGTTGACTCAAATCACCCATTCTCAGTCCTCTCTGGGCCTGAAAGAAGACACAAGATTTTTGCTTTTATTTACTTCAGTCAACATTTTTGTCATGCAATGTCTCCCATTCAATCACAAGGTAAGATATGTGAAAAAGTAAGAAACTAGAACTCACTGACAAGAAAGGGACCGGAAAACTCATAAATCGCTCAGATGTTTGAAGGATCAATGAGGAAATTTAAGCCTAATAAATAGGGTAAATGATGTTGTGGGAAAGGCAGAAAATGTGGGTTAAGAGATGGAAATTTTCAGTCTGAAGATGGAAATTTTTTAAATGGAAACACAAGAAAGAAAAAATGAGATAACAAATGAAAAATTATTGACTTAGCAGACTAGACTCATGAGTGAAACAAATTATGAGTCAACATAAATTATACTAAAACACAAATTGGAAAAAATGAAGAAAGGGAAATGACCTACAGAATCTGTGAAATATGAAACACTTAATAATACGTGTAATTAGAGTTCCAAAAGGAGAAAAGAGAGAATAAAGCAGAAGAAATTGTTGATGATATAATAGTCACAGACATTTCTAAAGCAAGGAAAGACATCAACACACGGGTTTACAAATATTAGCAATAATCTTTCATGTTTATCCTATGAAACTTTTTCATAAGTTCTTTACTTTTCGTTATATAATATTAATTAGTACTTTCATCACTTCCCATATAATTTATGAACCTTACGTCTCTTAAATCCTGATAAATACTATTTATCCTGATGGATATAGTCTTTTTAATAACATTATTATTGCTTTATAAAGTTAATATTCATAACAATTGCATAGTCATTTTATAGTCAATATTCATAAGATATTTTATAAAATCAATAATCATAACAATGCTATATTATGGAGTTGTTACTGCTTATCTTAGACTATAGAAAATTATCAATTTTTCTTTAGATACTTAATTTGGCTGTAATAGAAATTTGGAAATTGTGTTTACTTATCAAATCAACCTTATCTTTGAGTACAACTAAATACCAATAACAACTTGTGAGCATCTACTACATAGAAAACATTATTTTAATTTCTATATGAGTTAGAGATTTAAAACAAAATGAAATAAACCAACATACTTCCATCCAGAATCTATAAAAAAAAGACAATATTATTTTTGAAACTTGCACAATTTTTTAAAGCCCAGGACATCTGTGCATGCTAACAGTGAAGACTGAGATTGATTTGAAGGGGTAATAAATTCAGTACTACATCTACCCTGAAGGATTCCTCAGTACAAACAATTGAGTATCTTCTTATGGATGATCCTAATGTGTGTGTTGCTTCAGAAGGTATTTTCTACAGTGTCCCTTTGGTATGACTAATTTCATTAAAACATATTATAAAATTTAGATGGTCATGTGAGGTACAGTGTTGTATCATGAAGATTTAGAAGAGGGGTAAAAAAGAGATAATCATACATTTGTTTTATTTTCCAGTCAGTGCATGTGAAGTTTCTTAGTCCTGTGTCCACCTAATATTCACATGAATGAAAGTCACCCAAAATTAGCATGATGCACCAGTCTAGAGGTCCAGCATAACACAATATTTCATGATCTTGCATTAGAAATACAATGCTAGCCAACAGATGCCATCTATTCATTGTGCTGCAGTCCTGAATCTGGGGCTTGGCCACGGAAATATAGAAAGAAGATATATATCATCAAGGAGTTAAGACACATGGAAAATAAACCATGAAGCTATACTACACCTGTTTTTGTCTTTCTGGATAAAGAAAATAGAAAGCAGAGAAATGATATTAAAAAGAACATGCCTCAGAATATTACGGAATTGATTGAAAACATGATATCTCAGATTTAAAAAAAAAACAGCAAGTAAAATAAATTAGGAAAAAAAAACTATCCACAGAGATAGATCTCAGTGAAATTGTGGAAGAACATAAAGAGGATCTTACATGCAGTCACATAGAAAAGAAAGAGGAAAAAAAAGGAACAAGCCTATTAAAGAAGAAAGTGGAAAACTGGTAATGTAAACTGGTAATGGTTTTAATCTAAAGCAGCAATGATAATAAGCAATTTGGGTGGTAAATATAAATATATGAAGAATACTGGGAAAATACAGAATGATAAAAATGTAGACTCAATTTCAAATATTTTAAGTTCTAGTATCTTTTCTAAGAAAGTAGAAACAATCATACACTTCTAATATTTTTAAAACTTGCTAACATTTATGAGAAACTACTAAAAGATTTGAAATAGACTAAGAACCTGTCAATACCATACAGGAAGAAAGCAATACAATCTTTTTAAATTCCAAAGAATGGGAGGAGAGAGAGGGAGAGAGAGAGAGAGAGAGACCTTTCTAACAGAAATTATGTATTTAAAATGTTTTAAAGTGTTTTTCCATATATGAAAACTTCTAAGACATTTATGTATCGAAGATATGGCATCCTTTCTTATGACATCATTGTTTTCTCAATGTTAACAAATCTTTGTAACACGTTATAAAACAGGCTGCTGTTTGACTGCCTAATATCCCACTATCTTTACAAACAATGCTAAAAGCCTAATTTTTTCTAGAAACTGGTAGAAACGGGTGGCTGAGGAGATATCAGTAAAAGCCATTGAGTGATGACTCTTGCAGGAAAGATTTACAAAGCAGGCTTACTGAGTTAGTAAGTCTATATATACCTCTGAGCCTTGGGAGGGACTCTCTTTCCGTCTTTGGAACCGACTCTCTTTCCGTCTTCGGAACCTAGAGACTACAGCAGAGCTACAGCAGCAATGCTGACTGCAAGACCATCTTCTGAATGGAATCCATAGTATTAGGATCATTGAACTGAACAACAGAAGGAATCAATCAGACCAACCAGTCTTGGATTGCTTCCCCCAAGATTTTATATTTTGTGAAAAACAAACCAACACAACTCTACCTTGTTTAAGTCACCTTCATTTGTGTCCCTGTTAATATTGGTAAATGCAGTCTTACTGCATACATACATGCACTAGTTAAGCTTTTTGTGTTTTATCTGTGATTTTTATACTACATTGAATGCTTATATTTATAGCTTTAACAGTAAGTTTAAAATGTTATACACTTTCTTATTTAAATTTTTATTGTTTTAAGTGACATCCTTAATGCGTCAGATGAATTTTAATAGCATGCTCCCTAATTATCTAAGCACATTTCAATGTCAACTTCCATTACATCAGCCAAATATCAAGTTAGTATCAACCAAAATAGGCTAAGTGTTTTCCTGCAGAGAATTGTAACAACACAAACATGGACTTATTTCTTATATATAATCTTTCTATGATAATAATGTTCAGTAAAACTCATAAGCATTGATTAGATGGTCTTTTTGATTGTACATTTATTTACATTTCACCAGGTGCTATACCTTCCGTTTCCAAGAGAAGTTAATATTTTCTTTATTCTTGTGCTATGAGTAATGATTATCATGATCTTAATTACCACTATAAGCTGATAGCTAACTAACTTGCTCATTTATATACAAACTATCACAAATCTTAGCTGTATCAATCAAAATTTGAAGTATGTTTTTGCTGTCTGCGTGCCTTCCTTCTTTCCTTCTCTTTTAAAGATGTAAAATATAAGTATATGGGATTTATATGTATATGTATAAGGGATTTATAATGACTACTTCTTTTTTTATTGCATTTTAGGTTTTGGGGTACATGTGAAGAACATACAAGATTGTTGCATAGGTACCCACATGGCAGTGTGATTTGCTGCCTTCCTCCCCATCACCTATATCTGGCGTTTCTCCCCATACTATCTCTCCCCAACTCCCCACTCCCCGCTGTCCCTTCCCTTTTACCCCCTGACAGACCCCAGTGTGTGATGCTCCCCTCCCTGTGTCCATGTGTTCGCATTGTTCAACACCCACCTATGAGTGAGAACATGCGGTGTTTGATTTTCTGTTCTTGTGTCAGTTTGCTGAGAATGATGGTTTCCAGGTTCATCCATGTTCCTACAAAGGACACGAACTCATCATCTTTGATGGCTGCATAATACTCCATGGTGTATATGTGGCACATTTTCACTGTCCAGTCTATCATCGATGGGCATTTGGGTTGGTTCCAGGTCTTTGCTATTGTAAACTGTGCTGCAATGAACATTCATGTGCATGTATCCTTATAGTAGAATGATTTATAGTCCTTTGGATATATACCCAGTAATGGGATTGCTGGGTCAAATGGAATTTCTATTTCTAGCTCTTTGAGGAATCGCCATACTGTCTTCCACAATGGTTGAACTAATTTACACTCCCACACAGTGTAAAAGTGTTCCTGTTTCTCCACATCCTCTCCAGCATCTGTTGTCTCCAGATTTTTTTAATGATCGCCATTCTAACTGGCATGAGATGGTATCTCAATGTAGTTTTGATCTGCATTTCTCTAATGACCAGTGATGATGAGCATTTTTTCATATGTTAGTTGGCCTCATATATGTCTTCTTTTGTAAAGTGTCTGTTCATATCCTTACCCACTTTTGAATGGGCTTGTTTATTTTTTTCTTGTAAATCTGTTTTAGTTCTTTGTAGATTCTGGTTATCAGTCCTTTGTCAGATGGGTAGGCTGCAAAAGCTACAGTAATCAAAACAGCATGGTACTGGTACCAAAACAGAGATATAGACCAATGGAACAGAACAGAGGCCTCAGAGGCGACACAACACATCTACAATCATCCGATCTTTGACAAACCTGACAAAAACAAGCAATGTGGAAATGAGTCCTTGTTTAATAAATGGTGTTGGGAAAACTGGCTAGCCATGTGCAGAAAGCAGAAACTGGACCCCTCCCTGACACCTTACACTAAAATTAACTCCAGATGGATTAAAGACTTAAACATAAGACCTAACACCATAAAAACCTTAGAAGAAAATCTAGGCAAAATCATTCAGGACATAGGCGTAAAAGGACTTCATGACCAAAACACCAAAAGCATTGGCAACAAAAGCCAAAATGGACAAATGGGACCTAATCAAACTCCACAGCTTCTGCACAGCAAAAGAAACAGTCATTAGAGTGAATCGGCAACCAACAGAATGGGAAAACATTTTTGCAGCCTATAATGACTATTTCTTGTACTGAACCAATAAAACTATTCATATAAATAATTCATTTTATACCATCACTATGTATAATATAGCCTTTCTGTGTGTTACAAACAAGTTTTTTTAGTGATCTACTGAGGCAGAATTATTTGAAACTTTTAAGTTGACACACATTAAAACCAGTATAACAAGCCTAGAAAAAGAAAAGTCTACTTCCAGCTTTAATTGAGAAAGAGTATCAACCACTCATGAACATTTGACACATCCCAAAAGTATCCCAAAATAAGTTTCACTAATGGCCGGTTTAATGAGAAAATAATAATTACTAACCTATCTATGCTGATACTCATAAAACGGCCCAACATTCTGAAAAAAAAAAACAACAACCCTGGACTGTGCACATCTCTTGAATATGAAACATAGAAATTGGATAGTCTTTGTAACAAGAATGCTGAGTATTTAAAGGTTAAAATATACCGTTTCCCTATTATTATTTTTCTTATTGTTTGACTAATAGGCCATAGTAGAGTGAAGAAGGGTAATATCCTCAGAACTAGTAGTGTTCTATGTGTATTTGTGAGAAAACTTTTAATATTAAGTGAAAAAAAAACTAGACACAAAATAGACTTTTCAAGTATCATTGTTGGAAGGTAATGCCATGAGCTAAACGCGGTGAGATATATTAAGCTGAAAACAGAACTACAAGGCAGACACTATTCATTCAGGTCCTAAAGACTCTTGAAAGCAAGAATGGACCCATCAGGAACAACTTTCTTGATCTCTTCTCACTGTTTAATTTTAATTACTGTGAAGTACTATTAAACATTTTCCCCCTACCCAGTCTCAAAAGTATGTATATTTTCCTTGAAATAGAAATATATTTTTATGAATAAAAATTTTTTGGATGGTTTCTTTAGCAATGATTCAAACTACAATGTGATGAATGCTACAATCCAGTACAACTGTTTAATGGAAAAAAAGCTGTGTATTATGTTTTTCCAAATAACACATCATTTACGAGAAAATAAAAATAGCTAAATATTCAATATTATTTTATAATGTCATCGATACAACTTGAACAATATAAAAATACAATTTTTAGGAGAATTTAATCAAAGAGTAATATTCTAATATTTAAAATAAATATTTTATGAATCAGTAATGAAAATTATGAATTCTGCATCAAACTCTTCAGGATTTGTTTGTCATGACTAGTCTTGAAGAACAAAATTTACTCTTGTGGAAATGATAATTCCTGTCTATAGCCCTGAAATATTATGGTCCAAAGTAGAAATTTGGAGTATACATGAAAGTGCAGGGAGTCTGTTAGGCTCAGTGTATGCAGACCAAAAGCCATTCTGTATTTCTGTACACACTGTCTTTCTACAATTTCACAAACCAAATTTTAAGTTTCTTTATATTTTTACAAAGAAGAATTTGTGCATATAATTGAACCATGTTATAATTTAAAATTATATAATCTATTATAGTGGGTTATGGAAAGCTGATGTTAAATAAATACTTATTTAATGAAATAAGTAAATAATATAGACAGAATCATGGAAACTTCACAAATTCAAGGCTTTTGTCAGTTTTACTTAGTATTTATAAATTAAATATAGGATAAACAAACCCACACTTAGTAGCTGTCCAAAAGGTATCATTATAATTCCTAGTATGAACTGAAATGAGAAAAAGTTCAATTTAATGTATCAAGTAATTGTAAATAAATTCCTTATTGTATTTTATTGTTTGAAAAAATTTATCCTCTGAAAAGTTTTTAAATAATCTCTTTACAACCCTATTTGTATTATTAATTTCCATAACTAAAGCTATGTAGACATGTTTGCCTGTATTACAATTAAGGGAAGTTTAATTCACTTTTCCTGTATTCTGCTGTATTGCTTTTGTCGTACTGGGAACATGAGAATATGACTTTGTTGCTTGTTAACAACCTGTAATACCCCAGTGTTTTGTCACTGATAAAAGGTACAGGTAATGGCCATTTTGTGGGTAGTCCATGTGGAATGTATTTATTGTTGGAGAAACTACTTATCAAGTACTTGTCTATGTGCTGAAGGCTGCCAACAACAAACCTCTCTTTTTTCTTATTTTGTCATGTCCTTGCCCCTGTTTTAGTAACATAAGTTGTAGCAAAGGTTAAGAAAGAATTATTCTTAATTTGCCACGAGAGTAAAAAGTTGCAATCAAATCTCTCTAGCTTTAAGATATTTTGACCTTAACAGAAGAGGCACAGTGGAGAAAACGTGTTAGTGGACTAAAAAGAAAAATAAAGAGAGATTAACAAAATATACTCCAGAAGCACTCAAAAGACTAAAAAGTCAAGACCTCAATCACTATGTTTCTAAAGCAGGAAGTATTGTTTAATTCTTCAGGAATGACAACTTCAAGGCGCTCAAACCATTTTCCTCATTAATATAACTAGGGCAGTCAAGATGATTCATTTACAAATCCAAAGGAAGAACTCTTATATATTATGTGTAAAATGTGGTAGCAAATCCAAGACTCTTAAATGAGAGGTGAGGAAAGATCATGACTGACTGATGAAAACACTATTCTTGTCAAATCGTGTTTCAATATTATTTAAAATGTACTGAAATAAAGAAATAACAAATCTCAAATCTAAATTTAAGATTTACATAGAGTCAACTATGCTCTGAGCTTCCTGACTTCCTGCATGTGCTTTATTTGATCTTTCCACAAACTATACCAAAAGTTAATGGAACCATCTGTAAAGGTCTGAGGAAAATAAAATATGACTCAAAAAGAAAATATGCAATTGCATGACTAAACAATAAAGGCAACATAGACAGATGCTCTTAACAGAACTTAAACTCTCTCAGTCCTTCATCATAAACAAACAAGAAAAAGGAGAAATAGCACCCTTTATATCAAAACCGAATCCAGTGATAAATCTAAATTAATTAGGAAGACAAGCTATGACAAAGTAATATGGTGAGTCCACACCTGGGATTAATACTAAACAACTCAGAGGAAAAAGGCTTACTGTATATAACATGGAAAACATAAACCATATTAATGTGAAAATGTTAGCGACACTCAGATATGAGGAGAAGAAAAATGAGAAGCAATGTAAAAAAGTAATTTATCTTTCAGAGCAGTGGATGAAACAGTACTTTCCAAATCTGAAACATGGTGTTTTAAAAATGAGTACAGTATCTAAATGTAATTTTTAAAATTTACCCTGGAGTAATATCAAGTAAGTACAATCTACTACATAACTTTATTTATTTGAAATTCAATAGTTAATTTGGCTTATGTTTTTCTCCTTATAGAGTACTGCAAAATCAAATTTGATTTTTTTGTATAAAACAGAGTTCTTATAGTAAAAACAATAAAATATAATTTTCATTTTGGTGTCTATTAATTTAGCTCTCGCTCTATGTTTCCATCCGTATATATGTAAAGAAGTGTCTAAAAATATATTCAAATGAATTAATGAGGTTATTTCTCAATATCATTTCACAATGTCAGGCTTACTTTTCCTTTGCATTTTGCTGATGGTTTGAATTACTTAAATACAACATAATATTTGGGGAATCATGGATTCATTTTTTAAAAAACAAAATGTACACTCTAATAGATGATCTATTTAAGGTACAAGAGCCAGGTGTGGTGGCTCACACTTATAATCCCAGCACTTTGGGAAGCTGAGGCAGGAGGATGGCTTAAGCCAGGAGTTCATGACCAGCCTGGGCAACATAGTGAGGCCTCATGTTTACAAAACATCAAAATATGAAATGGGAGGATCACCTGACCTAAGGAGGTTCAGGCTGCAATGAGCAGTGGTTATTACAGCGTTGCACTCCCACCACCTTGGTGGCAGAGTGAGAACCTGCCTCAAAATAAAGGATAAAAAGAATGTCTGAACTTTTTTTTGCTGTATCTTTGAAATTATACTTTAGTCTAAATATTTCATAGTTCTGATTTTTTAAATGTTTTTGGAAAATTGTTTTCAGAGGTTCACAAATATGAGCTCTTTCTGTCAGCATGGAATAAATAGCCTATACTCAAAGTTAAATGAATTTGCATAAATCACTTATCATCTTTGAGACTGTTTTGTTTTCTATATAAAATGGGAATGAAAACACCTTACAGGGTCATTTAAAAGAGTAAATTATTATAATTTTTTCCTAGATTCTGCATTTGAATTATTTTATACCAGGTTATATGGGATTGCATATGTGTTCTGTTATAACTGCCTTTCTGAAGGAAGAACTGACCTGAAACAATACTTTTCTTCAGAATTAAGGAGGAAAAACAAAATCAGAAATGGGTGGGGGTGCAATTTTGGGTTGCAACTTCATACATTTGCTGTCTATTCCACTTCAAGCATCAACCATAACAAAACAAACTCTAATGGTAAACATGCAGTGAACAAATGTATACTCTGCTGGAAATGCTGCCAATTTATTCTGAGTGTATGTAATGGATTCATCTTGTTCATAAGGCACAATACGAACTTACATTTTACATAACAGTAAATATCATCTCATTTTTCATTTGTCAGCTCATCTCTAAAATAAACACTTGTACATTTTACTGCTCTTTCTTCATTTCTTTTTTCCAGAAAAAGAGAAAACAATTTATGAAAGGGAGGAAAGAAGGAAGCGATGGTAAAATGAAAGAAAAGGGAAAGAAGGAAGGAAGGAAAAAAGGAAGGGAGGGAGGGAAGGAGGGAGGGAGCGACCATCTATCAGTACTAAAACCAACATGATGGTAATTTTAAATCGTGAGAACTTCATTTTTTTATATCTCATTTTATATTTTACAAAAGATTTTTGTCTAAGCTTTATGCTTTCTTTACACATGCACTGAGTCTAGTAAGATAAATTAATTCATACTAAAAATCTTAATTTGATGACTATTCTATGTAATTTATTATATTTAACTGAAGCAGAATTATATGCAATAAATTAAAATAATGTAATATTTATTAACTTTTCATACTTCTCAGTAAGGAACTATTGACACTTTATCAGGTATGATGCAAGCACATTCTAAAATGTTGTTTCCTTAATTACTGAATTTTTTTCACTATCTTCTATTTTTGAAATAATATTTTACAAATAATTGAAAATCATCTAAGAAATATAAAAACATTTCATGAGCAGTTATTTTTTCTGTCATATTTTATCAAATTCATCAATTTTTCATATTATAATCTCTGAAATTGAAATGCAATTTATCAGTGGTCTCATGCCATTTTGCCATATGCTGTATCAATTTTATTTTCTTTGGTATTCACAAAACAATAGTATATCTTAAAAATAACGGCTTCTTTGTTTTGATGAAATACAATATTTGATAGCTCAAAAATATATCACGTATTGATTGGAAATTGTTGGTTATTACCAAGGTCAGATTTGTTTGTAATATATATTTTGGCTTTAGAATTAGTTTTTTTTTTTTTGGCCTATTTTCTAAAAATTGGAGTTGCTACTTTGTTATTAATTTAGAATAATATTTGTATGATAAAGATAAAATCCATTACGTTGCAAGTTTTCTGCTTATTTTTCCATTATTTTTAAATGTGTTTTATATTTTGACAAACAATATGTATTGTTCAATAATTCTATCATGCTCCAACTCTATATTACTGAATGTTTGTCTTCTTTGGTGTCTTTTTTCTCATATTTCTGTCTTTTTCAAATATATATTTTTTATCTTGGTCTGTTAGTTAAAGCTCAGGTATAGTGTATCCTTCCACCCTGATCTGCTGTGGAGGAAGCAGGCATGCTGCTGGTCCCAACCTGAGGTACTAGAGAAATCATCCCTATTCCTTCATGTCTTCAGAGACTTGGAGCCTCAGTAGCAAAGGGTTTAAATTTCTTAAATCACTCATTCAGGCATCTCGCTGCTCCTCTAAAAATGAAATAGAACAGAGACAACTCTATGGATCTGACATTGACCATCCTTCTTAGAGGTCACAGAGATCTAGGGTCAGGCCTTTTCCTAAACCCAACACTTAATCTTAGTTCTAGACATCAGTGTTGCTCTCTTGAAGGCTAGCCCAGATCACAAGGGAATAATGTCTGTTTGCTCTTGTAACTTAAGCAGCAAATACATTTTCACTTGCATTCTACTCTTGGCAACTCAGCATCTATATTACCCTGGAGAAAGAGATAATCTAGAGTTAGCGGTGCAGGAAATGAGTCGATTTTAGGTCCTGTTTTTCTCCCAGAATTTTCTGCATCAGGTGTATTTGCATGTTTTAGGGATTCATTCTCATGTATACAAAAAGAACCTATTAAACTCAAGGATATAATAAATACTAACTACATACTCACTCACGTTTAAATGTTTTCATTTTGTTCATTTGTCTTTCCAGTCCATTGGTGAATTTTTAAAATGTTGGGTGTAGAATTAACTTTTTCATGTAGGTTTGTTGTTGTTGTTGTTGAGTTTTCCCTAAACATTTAATTGTCTTAAAACCATATTTTGAATGTACTTATATCGCCATATATTTATTTTTTGTTTGTTTTGTTTTGTTTGAGACAGAGTCTTACTCTGTCACCCAGGCTGGAGTGTAGTGGCATGATCTCGGCTCACTGCAAACTCCATCTTCCGGGTTTATCGCCATATGTTTGTACTTCGTTAATGTGCAGAATGATTTGAAAAATTTTATATAAATATGCCAATAATTAATTTACTTTCTTATTTGATTTTTAGCATATTCTTGATTGTCTTTGTTACATTGTTTTTGTGATTATACGTGAGATTATTTTTAAACTGAAAAATTCCCCATATTAATATATGATAGCAATCACATGAGTTATAAATTAATTTGGGAGAAAGTTTTGAAATCTTTACTTTTCAGTCTAGTAACTTATATTTAGATTGTTTTTATTCAATAAATTTTTATATTTTTCTTTATTAAGGTATTGCTAGTTTAGATTTTTTTCATTGTTGAGTTTTATTTTTAAGAACTAAGTTGTGAAAATTTACATATATGTTTTCTACGGATAGTGTACATATATATATATATATATAAAACACTTAGCTTAAATTGCCCAAAATAATGCTCCCAAACCACTTCCCCTAAAATTTTTCTTATATATTTAATAAAGGGAATATATTGAAAAACTAATGATGTATTGATTTTGATGTTTAAATTAGCCAAAATACAGAATATTCATTTGTTAATTCATCTCATTTGTGTATGATTTTCCTGTCTCTTTTAGGTTAAAATTTATTCTTACTACAAATGAAGTTAATTTGATTAATTTTTTTTCTTAAAGTCATATATAATTTTTATAGCTTTATTGCAATTCAGGAAAATGAAAGCAATGACGAAAAAGTTAATTTATAAGAGGTGTGATTATTCATGAAGTTTACATATTTAATATAAATTATATGGTATTATTCTTAATATGCATATATAGCTTATATTCATAGATAATCATACATCAAAGGAGAATCATAATATCATGAGTATTGCATAAGGAAGTAAATAAAGCTTTCTAATATCATTTTAATGGTTATATATTATATAAATACAAAATTTAAATAATGAAATTAAGATTAATAAGTTCTAATATACAAACCTATTTTTTCATCTTTGTAACCAGCTCTGGATTTTGCATTCTTGGTCATGTATCTACACAAAGATGCATATTTGCTCATTAGAAAATGTTTCTAGAATTGTGATATGTGGCTCAAATGGCAGATGTATTTTAAATTATTTGAAGTATATTCTTAGTTTTTATTTAATAAAGGTAACAGCAATGAAACTAAGTGATTAATAGCATTACCTGGACAAAGAATTGAGTAGGATAAATTGTATAGAAAGTGAATAAATAAAGTGCCAAATGTATCTAGTAGATGCCTATTGCTTGAAGTTAGTGAACCCATGAAAATATGTATAGGTCACTAAGTCTTTTCAAGGAATAAATTAATTAGCCCAGAGAAAATTAAAGTCTGATTACATTCCATTCCTTATGAAAGTTATATAAGTTCTTATTGTCAAGGGATTTTGGGGGTGATTCTTTATTGACTGGAAACCTCTGTGACCATTGGCACCTGTGCCTGAGTTATGCTCCGGCCTGCTGGGCTTGTTCCAGCCACTTGGCCTGGCAGGCTGCATTTCGCTCATGCTACTGGACTGGATCCCACACATGCCAAGGGTGAGCCAGGCATGGAATAGCGAGGGGTGTGTGTGTGAGCATGGGGTCTGGCTACTGTGCACAGCCAGGGATGCCAGCCATGGAGGGGCGGGCAACTCCAGGTGCTGGCATGGGTGCCAGCTCCCTGTGAGGCTGTGGCTGTACCAGGCATACTAGAAGCAGCTTCCACAGCTGGCACCTGGGAATGCAGTGAAGCTTGGAGACACCAGGAACTGCAGAGCCCCAAAGAGGGTGTCACAGCCCTGGCTTGGGGGGGCACCCAGGTCTGGGATCCTCAAAGGGCTACAGTCCTTCTCTCCTTTTGTCTTCTTTCCTTGCCACCTGCAATGTGGTGAGCAAGGGGCAGTTTCAGCTCTATTTGTGCTATATCTCTTTTAGCCTTGCCATTGGGTGGGTCCCAACTTCTTGACCTGCATTTAGGAAGAATGAGATATGCAGACAAGTGGAGAGTGAAAAAAGTGAAGAAGAGCTTTGTTAAGGGAAAGCACAGTTCAGAGGAGGCCCACAATTGGTAGTTCCTCTCCACAAGCAGCGTGCCCCAACAAGTGTTTAGCTCTTAGAAGAGAGGATAACCTAAAATAGGTCTCTCCTCTCCATAGCTGGTCATTCTGTGGTCTCTTCAAGTCTGACTGACTCCGAGGCTTTTATGGTCCTCAGAGGGGAAGAAGTGCATGTCAATTGGTTCATGGGTGGCTTGGATGGACCTAGAAAAAGCACCCCCAAGTTTCCACTTGGGTCTGCAGGACTAGTATCCCAGACCCCAGGCTTTAGTCTCTCCCCAGCTCAAAGGTAGGGCTTCACCAGGGACCCACCTTCTTCTGCCCAGGAGCCTGTCTGCCTCCTGCCATCTGTTTGTGCCAGGGAGTGCCTGCAAGTCAGCACTATGCTGTCCTCAAAACCCTCCCATGCTCATCAGTGCCCAAAGTCTGGAAGAGGCCAAGATGGCAAAGGGCTGGCATGCCAGCACTGCTCTGAGTGTGTGAACACCTGCTCAGGTTGCAACAGCATCCATGTTTGGTCCTGACCTCACACCAAGAGTGGAGTGGGTACTGGGAGTGGGGAGAGGTGAGGCAGCAGGAGCAAACATCTCTCAGCCTGTGGAAATAGGGGCACAGGAACAGGACAGTGCCCTCAGCACTGAGAGTGCTGAGATATTCAGGTCTGCAGCCACAGCTTGGGAAGATCCAGTTGTGCCTGGGAGGGAGGACTCCCACCTGCTCCCGACCCTCAAGAGCACAGGGAGCCTCAGTTCTGCAGCTGTGGCTGGGTGGCTGCAGCTGTGCATGGGAGGGCAGGGCTCCTGCCTGATCCAGGCTCCCGATGGCTCCATGGAGTGTGCAGACCAGCCACACCTCCCCTGCTGCTGCCACCCTCTTGGCAGTGGCTTCTCCAGGCAGGCTGCTGCTGCCATCATTATAGTTTTGAAATTCAACCAAATAGATAGATGGTTCATCTGAAACCAAGCCACTTAAGTAGCACAAAACAAAATATGGGATACCTTCCCTGTGTTAGACTATAGCAAAAAGACGTGTATATATTAAAAGGAAATTTTAAAAAATAGTGTTAGAGAAAGGTGGTTTTATTGGCTAAAATATAGAGGGAATCCTGGGGAAGTTTGAGTGAACACAGTGCAATAGAAAAGGGATGGTGCCATGAAGGAAAGACTTGCAGTTATGCAGAGCAGAATTTATTTGACCATGTGAACAACAAAGCTTCACAGCATTTGCTATTTCTCCCAGTGAATTAGGTGAAAGTCCACTTATAATCATGAATCAGAAAGTCTCTCACCTGCATTGTCCCAACCATTCTATTTTATAAAATTGTGGCCAGGAAGAAACTCTGGACTGAGAAAGTATGAAATTGATTCCCTTGTTTCACTGGATAGTTTGGAATCATTAATATTTTATCAGTCTGAGCCTAGATTGTTCTCATGACTCATTCTGTGTTACCCAGTAGTGTCAGGTTCCAGGAAAGAAGGTAATGGAATTAAAAGAGAGACTTTTTAACACTTATAGTGTTCTGTGAGAACTCATCTATAGCCACAAAACAGAGTTCTTGCCAACGGTTATATCATTGTCATTGCAAGGACTGAATGTCATTATTAATATCATTTGCTAATTTCTTTTTTTCTAGAGCATTTAGACATTCCTTCACTTTACTCTGCACAATATTCACTGCATCTGTAAGCGGCTGATTTCCAGAACATATTTCATCTCTGAAGTCACATATAAAACTTGCATTGCCCAAGTCCCCTGTCTCACTGTCGTCCTTCTCATCTATACTTAGTTTCTCACCTTTGGAGGATTTGTAGTATTCTGCCTCAGATCTTGCCCCATCACTCACATTCTTTTGTCACGTGGAGTGATAACAATGTCTTTGATCAAATCTTCCTTCTATCTTATTTTCTCTGCCTTATAATTAAAGAAATTTTTATATTTCAGAATTGTACAAGGCACCCTTCCCAGTTTTCTAAAAATGATAAGTATACCTATACTTCTTTAGTCATTTTGAGAGAAAGTGAAGAGAAGCACTTGCCTTAAATTTTTCTCTGAAACTAGAAATCTTTGCTACAGTAATTTTGACTTTCTGCAAGAAAAGCAAATGTTATTTGAGTAAAACATATTCTTCTATTATGGTATAATAAAAATTGAGGAAATTCTATACAGTGTCTATAACTGAAAGTATACTAATCTTAATAATATGTGGATAATTACTTGAACTGGACAGAGGAAACTGCCTGGAGGTTATCTAGTGCTGTCTTCTCTCTCACCTGTTAGACTTCTTTTTAACTCAAATTGTTCTTATATTGCTGTGTAGAGTTTAGGGTTATTTTTTGCAGGCAAATTTACTTTTTTAACCTGGAAGGGTTGTGGGTTGCATCTAGATATTCATTTATGTGTGTGGAGTATTTATTGAAGAATAAAAAAGTATATGCACAATAAAAGTTATAAAAGAATATAAAGAATCTCTGAAATATTTAAAGAGCAGAACATCTTCTTGTCAAGCAACTGCTATCATTTCTTTGCCATCTAAAGTGAATCTTTTATTCTCAGATTATCACTCCTCGCCTAACTTTTCCAAGTTCCCTTATTATTCATATATCTCTTAAATAACTCATTGTAAACCAAACTAAATGGTAGCAGCTTTTATGTCACCATCACTTCTGCACATCTAGCCTCTTAAGGAGGAATACTGAACTGCTCAGTCTGCTGCAAAGGCAGCCATACAAGTTTTAGCCTAATCACAAAGGTATAAAGCCCTTAGGGAACCAAAATCTCCTGAAGACACCAGTACAGGAAGTGCTAGAGATCTCTTACGCCTGTTTAGATTCAGGATACCTTCACATTTCCTAGCCTGTGCTCCTGCGTTTGTCCACGGCACTTCCAAGGAAAGCCCTAGTACTACTCAACTGGAGGGTTTTTAATTTTTTTTCACATGTAACTGGGCTTTTATTTGTGCAGGTGTGGCATCTTACTAGTTCTGTTTTTCTTTCCCATGGCACTGATCTCTCTCTCCACTCTTTTTACATACTTATGTTTTCATAACCACATTTTTATTTTGCTGAGTGTCATTTTATCTAGAAGATGGACTCCTTTTGTCAGTCCAGAAGCTCCTTCTCTGCAGGGCTTATAGCACTTGGTGTAGTGGAATGGTGAGGAGCTCACAGGGCAGGGAGCTACCTTTCCTAGGCATGAAATGAAATCCCAATCTGTTGAATGCTGTTGTACAGTCATGTATTGCATAAGGACTTTTTTTTTTTTTTTTTTTTTTTTTGAGACGGAGTCTCACTCCGTCACCAGGCGCCAGGCTGGAGTGCAGTGGCGCGACCTCGGCTCACTGCAACCTCCGCCGCCCGGGTTCAAGCAATTCTCCTGTCTCAGCCTCCCGAGTAGCTGGGACTACAGGCGCGCGCCACCACGCCCAGCTAATTTTTTTGTATTTTTAGTAGAGACGGGGTTTCACCATGTTGACCAGGATGGTCTCCATCTCTTGACCTCGTGATCCTCCCGCCTTAGCCTCCCAAAGTGCTGGGATTACAGAGGACTTTTTATTTTACAGTTGGCTATATATACTACGATGGTCTTATAACATTATAATTGAGCTGAAAATTTCTATCAGTTAATAACACTGTAGGTGTCTAAATGTCATAATACTTATTTGTATAAAAAGTGAAACCTCAACAAGAGCCTGCAGCAAGTCTTTCAGGAGTTACTCCTCAAGAAGGCATTGTTACCATAGGAGATGACAGCTCCACGCTTGTTGCTGCCACTGAAGATCTTGCCGTGGGACGAAGTGTAGAGATAGAGAAAAGTGATATTGTTTCTGATCCTGTGTAGGCCTGTGCTAATATGTGACTTTGAGTTTTAGTTTCTAACAAAATTTTAAAAATAAATGAATGGATGAAAGATTAGTATTAACCAATTTTTCAAATAAAAAATTATACAGAAAAATATAAAGAAAATATTTTTGTACAACTGTACAATGTGTTGATGTTCTAAACTGAGTGCTACTATAAACTCATAAACTTCTTTAAAAATTATTAGTTTATGAAGTAGAAATGTTTTAGTAAGCTAAAGTTAATTCGTTATTGAAGAACAAGTATTTAATATAAATTTGGATAGCCTCAGTGTACAGTATTAGAAAGCCACCAGTAGTGTAGAATAAGATCTTAGACCTTCACATTCACTCACCACTCACTCACTGACTCACCCAGAGTAACTTTTAGTCCTTTAGCTTTCTCAGTGGTAAGTGTCCTGTGCAAATGTACAATGTTTTAATATTTTGTACAATATATTTTACTGTATCTTTACTGTGTTTCGATATGTTCAGATACACAAATGCCATTGTGTTACAATTGCTTACAGTGTTCAGTACAGTAACAGGCTATACATGTTTATAGTCTGGGACAGCAGTCCCAACCTTTTTGGCACCAGGGACAGGCTTTGTGGAAGACGATTTTTCCATGGATGGGGTGGGGTGTGGTATGGGTTGGGAAATGGTTTTGAAATGAAACTGTTCTACTTCAGATCATCAGGTATTAGTTAGATCCTCACAAGGAGCATACAACCTAGATCCCTTGCCTGGGCACTTCACAATAGGATTCACATTCCTAGGAGAATCTAATGCCACTGCTGACTGGACAGGAGGTAGAGCTCAGGTGGTAATGCTTTCTCACTTGCCATTCACCTCCTGCTGTGTGGCCTGGTTCCTAAAGGCCACAAAATTGTACTAGTCCATGGCCTGGGGATTGGGGTACCCTGGCCTAGGAGCAGTAGGCTATATCATATAGCCTAGGTATGCAGTAAGCTATACCATCTAGGTATGTGTAAATATATTCGAATATGTTCACACAATGACAAAATTGCCCAATAACACACTTATCATTGCATACTCTAGTTAAATTCTTATGGGATCTTTGGGATGTCACTTTTCTGGACTGAAACCTACTGCTAGTGGTGGCTTTGCCTGAGTTTTGCTTGGGCCCACTTGGTTCATTCTGCCCACTCAGCCTGGCAGGCTGCACTTGGCTCACACTACTAGCCTGAGTCCCACACCTGCCAAGGGAGACTGCGTGGAGCAGTGAGCAGTGTGTGAGTAAGCGTGGAATCTGGCCACTGCATAGTCAGAGACATTGGCTACTGCAGTGGGACGGGCAGCTCCAGGTGCCAGCATGGGCACTGGCTCTCCACGAGGCTGTGGCTGGATGAAGCTCACCACAAGAAGCTTCCACAGCTGATACCCGGGAACACAGTGGCACCCAGAAGCTTGGAGGCAACAGGAAACCTAGAGTCCCAAAGACAAAGCCACAGCTCTGGCTTGGAGACCTCCCAGGTGTAGGCTCCCCAGAGAATCACATCTCTTCTTTCTCTTTGCCCACCTTGTGGTGAGCAAGGGGCATATCTCAGCCCTGTTTGTATTACAGCTCTTTTGGCCTCATTCTGCAGCCATGATTTGGGTGGCAGTAGCAACACAAAGGGAGCTCCTGCCCCAACTTGGAAGGGGCAGGAGTTCTACTTGTCCCCAGCTCCTGCTAGCTCCATGGAGAGTGCAACCCCAGCCGTACATCCTTGCTGTAGCCGGTGTGATGGCAATAGTAACTCCAGATGGCTGTCACTGCCATAAAAGTAACATGTGACTATTATTAACAAATTATCTGTGCCTAACTTCCTCACATTTAAAGGAGAGGTGGTAATAATTGCATCTACTTTATAGTACTGTGTGCATTAAATTAATTGTACATTAAAGTGTTTGGGACAATCCTTGGTATGTGCCAGTGTCAGCTGTTATCATTACCACTAAGAAGAAATGGCTATCTAGAAAAACACCATCCTGTTCTAGGACATCCTGTGTCTGTGAAAACAAAAAACAAAAAATAAAACTAGAAAATTATCAGATTCACAAGACTCCTGAACATAGCCCCATGTCTGAAACCAAACAGGAAAACAGCAAAGTGACCACAATTCACAGCAACGTTACAGGGTTACTTCAAGAACTAACTAAAAATTAAAAATTCCAAGATATTCAACTAATTACAAAGGATTAACTATTTAAACACCAGTTTTGTGGCTCAAGGACTGCTTTTCTTAAATGTCCAGGTGGTTAGTCAGTACTTTCTGAATTATGATAAAAGTTCTATCATGCCAAACCATTTGTGCAAATATTATTGTCTGTTTCCTTAGAGAAAGACAAGCATTGAAAACTATTAGTTTCATGTGTGGTATAGTAATAGCTCTGACATATGTGAACAAGTTATTTTCATTTTGTTAGTAGTTATCTTTTATTCTCACAAGTTTAGATTCTAACTTGGCAATGTGTTATAGGCAAATAAAAAATGAATGCTTCTTGCAATGTGAAACTGGAAAATAACAACACATTTTTTTTTTCCTGAATCTGGCTGGGTTTATTGGCAAAAGAGAGTTAAAACAAAATGCTTTGGCAAGATTTTATCAGTCCATGCTGCTAGAATATGCCACACTGGAGAATGAATGCAGCATGCAGGAAAGAAATCATGAATTAAATACTTTTTGTTCCCAAATAGGTTAAAGTCTAAGATATTTTGCCCAATATTTTAATTGTGCTCTAAAATTAAAACACAAATTCACATTGCAATTCCTATAAACACTTTTCCACATTGGTATGAACCTTACTGTATTGTTATGAAGTTTCTTATTATTTGAGATATTTAACCTCATGCTCTTTGCCATGACTACACATCTGGGCCTGAAGCAGAGCAGCATCAAATTGACGACATTTTGAAATGGAGTAACTGTTTTTAATTAATGAGAGTTACGGTGCATGGGACAGATGCGGAGACCCTTTTGCTCTGCAGACCTATTTCCATAGTTACGCATCACTAGTCAAGCATGCATATTTGTATACTCATCTGCAATACATGAGAACAATTTGTGCACCTGCATCTTGCAATTCATCCAGGATGTGCTAATCCACTGGTTTAACAAAAAATTTTTTTCCCACATTGAAGGTTATGGAAGCAAACATAAGAATTGACATTAATTAAAGAGAAAATTTCAATGATACAAACATGGTTTATAGTATACAAGTATATTTATAGATTTCATATGTAATAATATTACATAAGAATAGATTTATGGATCTTCTTGATCAAGTTATATTGGAGTAGATAGATGATACATAATCTGACATAAAATAGCTTTAATTAAATATTTAATAAGCATTACAGTATTGTTAGATATAATCATTAGTATATGTTTTTCAGTAGGTTTTTTTAGTTGGTAGTTTGTAAATGAAGAATTATTTTAGAAATCAAAGATGATATAAGGACGAGCTAATACCATATAATTATGTTTAACAAATTAATGAATTACATTTGGAAATTTTTTGCATAAAACCCATGTATAAGGTTCCTATAAGTCAGTGGAAATTGGGATTGAATGGGAGTCATTTCAATAATTTTTCATTAAGTAGAATATAATACTTTTGCTAGCTCATGGCTCTTAAATTGTAATAATTAAAAACATGTATTTCTGATATAGACCAATGGAACAGAACAGAGGCCTTGGAGGCAACCACACATCTACAACAATCTGATCTTTGACAAACCTGACAAAACAAGCATTGGGGAAAGGATTCCATGTTTAATAAATGGTGTTGGGAAAACTGGCTAGCAGTGTGCAGAAAGCAGAAACTGGACCCCTTCCTGACACCTTACACTAAAATTAACTCCATATAGATTAAAGACTTAAACATAAGACCTAACACCATAAACACCCTAGAAGAAAATCTAGGCAAAACCATTCAGAACACAGGCATAGGCAAGGATTTCATGACTACAACCCCAAAAGCATTGGAAACAAAAGCCAAAATAAACAAATGGGATCTAATTAAACAAAAGAGCTTCTGCACAGCCAAAGAAACAATCATTACAGTGAACCAGCAACCAACAGAATGGGAAAAATTTTTTGCGATCTACCCATCTGACAAAGGACTTATATCCAAAATCTACAAATAATTAAAACAGATTTACAAGAAAAGAACAAACAAACCCATTCAAAAGTGGGCAAAGGATATGAACAGACACTTTTCAAAAGAAGACATATATGAGGCCAACAAACATATGAAAAAATGTTCATCATCACTGGTCATTAGAGAAATGCAAATCAAAACTACATTGAGATATCATCTCATGCCAGTTAGAATGGCGATCATTACAAAATTTGAAGACAGATGCTGGAGAGGATGTGGAGAAATAGGAACACTTTTATACTGTTGGTGGGAGTGTAAATTAGTTCAACTATTGTGGAAGACAGTATTGTGATTCCTCAAGGACCTAGAAATAGAAATTCCATTTGACCCAGCAATCCCATTACTGGGTATATATCCAAAGGATTATAAATCATTCTATTATAAGGATGCATGCACACGTATGTTCACTGCAGCACTGTTTACAATAGCAAATTACATTTGGAAATTTTTTGCATAAAACCCATCTATAAGGTTCCTATAAGTCAGTGGAAATTGGGATTGAATGGGAGTCATTTCAATAATTTTTCTTTAAATAGAATATAATACTTTTGCTATAATACCAACCCAAATGCCCATCGATAATAGACTGCACAGGGAAAATGTGTCACATATACACCATGGAATACTATGCAGCCATAAAATGTGATGAGTTTGCGTCCTTTGTAGGGACATGGATGAACCTGGAAACCATCATTCTTAGCAAACTGACACAGGAACAGAGAATCAAGCACTGCATATTCTCACTCATAGGCTGGTGTTGAACAATGAGAACACATGGACACAGGGAGGCGAGCATCACACACTGAGGTCTGTGGGGGGGAACTAGGAGAGGGACAGCGGGGTTAGGGAATTGGGGAGGGATAACATGGGGAGAAATGCCAGATATAGGTGATGAGGATGGAGGCAGCAAACCACACTGGCATATATGTACCTATGCAACAATCCTGCATGTTCTTTACATGTATCCCAGAACCTAAAATGCACTAATACATATATATGTTATATATATATACACAGATGTATGTTATATATATAACATATGTTATATATATATATGTGTGTGTGTGTGTATATATATATATATATATATATATATATATATATAAAACATGCATTTCTGACTAGAAATATTAATTAGGTTTTGCCTAGTAAAGTTATGCAGAAAATAATCATTGTTAATAACTTTCATTTGTTTGGACCATTGAGCGGCTTATGCACAATAGAAATTTAATTCTCACAGTTCTGGAGGCTGGGAAGCCCAAGACCAGGGCTGATTTGTTGTCTAGTGAGGGCTAACTTTCTGGTTCATAAATGGTGCCTTCTGGCTGTATTGTCACACTATGGAAGGGACTAGCTAGTTCTCTGGAGTCTCTTTTTCAAATAAGGGCACTAATCCCAATCATGAGAGCACCATATAATCACCTCCAAAAAGTCTTACCTTCTAATGCCATGGGTTAGGATTCCAACATACAAATTTGGGAACAACACAAGGATTCAGACCATAGTAATCACAATAATGATAAAAATGATGATGATGATGATGATAGAATTTAATGGTTAGTAATTGCTAGTTACTATTCCATTTTTTTCTTGTCTTTAACAATAAATTGATTTATTTCTTCTTTTGACTACTTATGAAAATCAGTGATAAAGCATACTGCATAAACAGAATCGTAGAACCAAATAATATTTCAGTTATTCTATGGTTTAGTGTTTCCCTTTAATAGTTACTAACATTGTCTTGTGTACTGGTAATTTGCCAAGAGAGTTATTTTTAGGTATTTTTATCCATATCCCCCTCCTTCTGCCCCATACAAACACAACAATTAAATGTTATTAAAATTATTAACATTTATAATTTTCCCAACTTCGCAACATAGATACAATTATATCTCCTATTTTACAGTTGAAGAAACTGAGTAACAGGGAGGTTAGTAACTTGACTAAAGCTCAAAAGCTAATAATTAGCAGAATATAGACTTGGATGCAACTAGTTTGGCTACCAGCTCTTAATAACTTTGCCATGCTGCCCTTCTATTGTAGAGAAATAATTAAAAAATCATATTCAATGTCCATTTATTATCAACAGTTTAGAAATACTTTTTCTATCTAAATTTTAGATTGTGCAAGTTGTAAATGGGTACAGTGTTTTCAATATCAGCAAGATAGTGAGACAGAATATGCAATTAAGTGATATACATGAAAAGTAAAATATTATTGACCTTATTATAATTATATTTAATAGAAAAAGGGGTCCCTTAAGTCCCTTCAAATAGAAAGCACATACATCTACACACACACACACACACACACACACATGCACACACACAAAATATCTCTATAAGAATCTTGTTATTTAAACCATTAACCCTATTTTATTATTTGAATTTGCTTTGAGCCTTTCCTCATGCTATTCAATGTTATTTATAAATATCACTGGGTACACAATCTCTTTGTATAACTATTATTTATTTAACCATCATCGTTTTTTAGAAAATAATGTTTTTTAATGTGATTAACAACATTGTAAATGAATCTTAGTCCATATTTCTTAAGGAGTTCTTAAAATACATTACTACACAAAAGTACATAGAAATATTCATGACTCTTGATAAATATTACAAAATTGCCTTCACAGGCCGGGCACAGTTGCTCATGACTGTAATTCCAGCATTTTGGGAGGCTGAGGTGGGCAGATCACAGGTGAGTTGGAGTCCAGCCTGACCAACATGGAGAAACCCCATCTCTACTAAAATTACAAAATTAGCCAGGCTTGGTGGTGCATGCCTGTAATCCCAGCTACTCGGGAGGCCGAGGGTGGAGAATTGCTTAAACTTGGGAGGGAGAGGTTGCAGTGAGCCTAGATCACACCATTACACTCCAGCCTAGGCAACAAGGGCGAAACTCTGCCTCAAAAAAAAAAAAAAAAAAAAAAAGCCTTTACAAAGAATGCTTAAATTTATAAGGTAGGAGATGGGTGTGGAAACCCTTATCAGTATTAATTCATTTCAATTTTTTTTTTTGCTAATTTAGAAAAAATTCATTCAGTGCTTTAATTTGCCTTTCTTTGAGTCCTACTGATGTCGGACATATTCTTCCTTGTTTTTAGCTATTTGTGCTTTTTATTTTTTGTGAGGGTGTATTTGTGCCCTTTTATTTGTAGTATCAAATTGATTTTAAAGATTTTTATATTAAAGGTAGCAATTTTTAGTTATATGTGTTATATGTTTTTTCTGTGGATTGCCTTCTACATTTTCTCTGTGATTAAACATGTTTTATCTTTTACCATAATAGCAATGCATTTATTTACCTTGTATACAAGATATTAATTAAAAGGTAAAAATGAAAATACCTCATTTTCTAATCTACTAATTACATTTTTTTAAAAAAACTATGTATAGGCTCCGTTTTTTCTTTGCTTCTTTCACCTTTCTTCTACCCTGTTTTGCTCAACTCTTCCTCTTTCTTTCTCCTTCACATATATCTCTTTATCTCTTCCCTTTATAACCTATCTCTCTCCAAATTCTCTCTCTCTCTCTCTGTCTTCCTGAAAACATTTATATGTTTACAAGCATATTTTTATAACATGTGATCACTGGTGATAATATTAGTTAACTTTTCAGCAATTCATTTATTTTTTCCTACTTAATCTTATTTTCATCGTTTTGTGTTAATATATGTGGCATCCCCTCATTAATTTTAGAAGCTTCATAGTATCTCATTGAATAGATGTATAATAAATTTTAGCATATTCTCATAATTAAAACAGCTAGATTATCTAGTATTTAAATGTTATAATTGATGCTACTTTTGAAAATTAATCATACATCTTTATATGTTTCAGTTAATATTTTGTGATTCTTATGTATAAATACAGAAAATTAAAACTATGTAGCAAATTCAGTTTTACAAATTTTTCCCTTAAAAACAATGCTTCATGGAAATCTTTACAGATTAACTGCTACACATTTGCTGAGGGATTTTCTAAATTTTGAAGTGAAAAAGTCTCAATAATTATATAGTCAAATTTATTACTTGTTTGTATTTTTTTGTTAAACACTTTATAGATTGATTTTTTAGAACATTTATATTAATGGAACTACAAAACTTAAATGAAAATAATCCTTAAAAAAGAGGAAAAATTTAATATCTTTTTTCTCAGTGTTATTTTGGAAAAATTTAAAATGGACTCTAAGTCACAATTTAAAACCAGTACTTAAAATATGAAAAGTTTCCTAAATGTTTTTATTCTTTTATTTTTAAAAAGCAGGCTATTGTTAAGCTTACTTTCATTGTTGTAGTAATACATATTCAAGAATATAAATTTAGAACAATAGAACAAACAAAGAGAAGAAAATAAATTTTACCCATATCCATTACACCTAAATGTAATCCTGCTAGTATTTGGATATCTCTTTCCAGATGTTTTCTTTATACATACACTCATATACAGTTATGTGCCAAGTAATATTTCAATCAACAATGAACTGTATATATGAGTGTGGTAGCATAAGAGTATAATGCCATATTTTCATTGAACCTTTTTAATTTTTATATATAGATATGTGTAGATACATGAATACCATTGTGTTCCAACTGCTTGCAATATTTGGTACAAAAACATAGTGTTCAGGTTTGCAGACTAGGAGCAATAGGCTATACCGTATAGCCCAGGTGTGTAGCAGGGTATGCAGTCTAAGCTTGTGTAAGCACACTCTGCGATGCTCACACAATGACACAATTGCCTAACAATGCATTTCTCAGAACAAATCCTCATTGTTAAGAATTGTAAACAACCTACTCACACATACTATATATGCACATATATACCAAATTATACTGTACTGTACTTATATTACATCTCAAGAGTCTTACTGAAGTCCAGTTTTGTTCTTTAAAAATATTTTTACATTTTTTAAATAGAGAAAAGTTAAGATTGTATTTGACTCACCAATTAAAACTAATTGTCTAGGTATTTTTTCAAATACAGCATGTTTGAGACATCCCTGCTGCCATGTATACGTGTTAACCAACTGCATTGGATTCCCTGAAAATAAGATACCTCATTTAGATCCTCAATCCTAAATATTGGGACTATAGTCATGATATGACTTATACTAATTGGAGGCTTCAGCATACTGATAATAGACTTATGTTCTATCAGAAAACTGGTACCATTATATTGTCAAATAATATTAAATCAAAAGTTATGTTTAAAATTAAATGAGAATACACTATACAGAAGTGAAAAGATATGTTAAGACAAACAAAAATAACCAAGAGAAGTAATCATCATTTATATGAGCAAAAAAGCACTTGTGAATTTATATGTTATAACAATTTTGTCTGTTTCTTCAAAGACTAAAGCTAGCAAAAGTATAGGCAATATTAATACAATATCTTTTTCCAAACTTTAAAAATTCAAAATAATTTTGGCAAATAATAAACGTAAAAGCCTAATTTTAAAAATAAATTATAAACAAAATGGTGATAGTATTTTGAGTCAATGTGATTAGATTACAGGCAAACGTAGAGAAGTTGAAGGAGCAAGAACTTCAGTGTCAGTAAAGGAAGAGTGAGTTTGAACACAGCTACAAAGATCACAGTGCAGTTAGAAAGTATTATAAGATACAAAACATCAGACTAAATTCATTAACTCTGCAGTTCCTAGAAAGACAATTTTGAAGCATTCAAACAAAGGAATAGACAGTCAAATATTTGTTTAAACATTCAAACAAAGGTATTGATGGTTATTCAGGAATATAACCATATAATTTTTATAAATTACTTAATTTAAGTTAATAGTTGAGATGTGCATCCTTCAATTATGAGTGACATACTGTGATATTTTGTGATAAGTTGAAAGTAATCATATGCATAATATTTATCTTTTATAATCTTAAAGGCAGAATCCAATCTAGATACATTTGAAGCTACCAATTAATAGGAAAGATGAACATGCATGTAGAGAGTATGGAAGTAAATACTAGGAAATCAGGAGGTACCGACATTAATAAAACTAATTCAGAGAAATTCAATTACAAAACTGTAGTGTGAAGCCAATGGTGAAGACAAAAACAGAAACCAAGAAGGGGAATAGGAAAACAATTCTAATAATTTGAACTCTAGGTGATATTAAAATATGGTGTAACTATCTTTCAGGTATGCTTACTTATCTAAATGACTTGAAAGGAAGAAGAGAGGCAAGGACATAGTGATTCTACACAGGGAGCTGTACAAAATCAGACAGAAGTAAAACTTCTCTTTAGCTGAAAATATTCTAAAGCATTAGAAACAATATGTAATATGAGACTACAGTATCAATCAAGGAGGACAATTACGTGAAGCAAATTAACTGAAGCTAAAATATGTTGTCACAATATGAAGGATTTGAAAATGTTTGTCGAAAAATAAAATTCAAAGGTTAAAATAAAAATATAAACTTTATTTCTCAACAGGAGCTCCACAAAATTCACTTTTGTAAACTATCAGCCATTTAGTTTATCTCTAAAAAACTGAGATTCCTGGAAAATTAACCATGTCAAATGCAATCTTTTTATATTATTAACTGAAGAAAATAAGTTCCCTCTGATGATATTTTAAGATTAGCAAACTAAAAGACATCAGAAAGAGTCAAATCAGATTTTAAACCACCAATGTTCTCAACTGAAACTTGCAAAATTGCCCTGTTTGATGAGAGGAATGAACAGAAACACTGTCATAGTGAATGGACACTCTGATGAGATTTTTCTGTGTATATTGCTCCTTAAGCTTTGGCTACTTTCTCAAAATCATTAAATGATAAGCAGATGTAATCATTCTTTGGGCTTCCACATGATTTACAGGGATGTCTTGAGCATCTTGCAAAAAACTGTTACATGACCTTGGCTTTGCCTGGTCCACTTTTGCTTTGACTGGACCTCTTGCTAGCCATTGCTTGACTGCTTTGTCTTCAGAATCCTACTGGTAAAGTCATGTTTCACCTCCTGTTACGATTCTTTTAAGAAATGCTTCAGTATCTTGATCCCACTTGTTTAAAATCACCACTGAAAGCTCTGCTTTTGTCTGAAGCTGATCTGGGTGCCACAGTTGTGGCTCTCATAGAGTGGAAAGGGCTCAACTTGAACGTTTCAACCAAAATTGCGTTAGCTGAACCAATGATGTCTATGGTGCTGGCTGTTGTTGTTTCTGCTGTTAATCATCAGATCTCTTTATTTAGGGAATAAAGAAGATATTTTTTTCCCTCACAAATTGATGTGGATAGTTACCACTGCATGCTTTTTCTTCAGCCGTATATCCTGCCTTCTTAAAATGAGTTATCCATTTGTAAACTACTGATTTTTTTGGGTACTTGTCTACACAAGCTTTTTGTAAAGCATCAATGATATAACCATTCTTCTATCCAAGCATCACAATCAATTTGATGTATTATCTTGTTTCAATTTTAGCAGAATTCATGTTTTTCTGATAAAAGACTTTTCAAATTTATGTGTTATCCTTCTTAGGGTCTCAATCTAGATCATGTTCAGACATACTATAACAAGATATTTTGAGTTTATTTTTGTGCAAAATATAAATAACAATATAAAAATTGAGAAATTATCTAGGAAGATGAAACGCTATTTTAAACTGGTACATAGGTGAATTATAATATGGAGGTAAACCTGGAATAAAAGGCAGTTTGAAGGAACATGAGAAAATTATTACTAGAATGCTAGTAAAGGTAACCACAGAAAAGGATAGAAGTAGTATGATGAGCTCACAAATTTATGAAAACATGTTGCAAATGACAAATTAGGGTAAACAATTTTTTATAACTGTTATCAAAAGCATGCTGGAATTTTTATTGGGATATTAAATCTGGTGATTAGTATGAGAAGAATTCAGATTTTAACAATACTGAGGCTTTGCATTAACTAATTAAAATCTCTAGTATTTAGATTCTCTTTAACATCTCACTGATATTTTGAATTTTTCAATGTAGAGGTTTATATAAACTAATAACTAAGCAATTATGTTTTAATGCTATTGTAAATAGTGTTGCTACTTTTTAAAATTTTATTTATTTTTTATTGCATTTTAGGTTTTGGGGTACATGTGAAGAACATGCAAGATTTTTTTTTAAATTTTATTTTTCTAATTTTTTCACCAGTATATGGAAACAGAATTCATTTTTGTATATTGACCTTTTATCTGGAGACTTTGCCCAATTCACTTACTTTGTATAATAACTTATAGATTCCTTTGTGTTTTCTGTTTACATCAGCATCTCATCTCAAATAAACCCAGATTTCAATTTTGATTTTAAATTTTCATGCATTTTATTTGTTCATTCATTGACCTGAATAAAACCTGAAGTTAAAAGTTGAAAAGGAGTTGGAATAATGACTTCCTTGTCTTATTCTTCAACTAGAATAAAAATATTTATCCTTTATTATGTTAAAAATTTAATAGACATTATTTACTTTATATTGATTTGTTAATTTTTAAACTCTAAAACAACCATTCAGTCCCGGGGGTAAAACACTTAGTTATTATATATTATCATTCTTATACGTTGCCATGTGAAAACAGCAATTCTTTAAATTTAATTCTTTTTAAGTTCATGAAAGATACTGGTTAGGGAGTTTATTCTCAAGTAATATTTTCCAGGTTTTATTATCAGAGTTCTATCTTGGGTAGCAAGTAGAGAAACATTATCCATACCTCGAATAGCTGAAAAATTTTTCACAGATTCACTATTATGTATTTTATAAATATATAATAGGAAAGTTTTCTGTGTCTAAAGATTTTTTTGAAGAGCAAGTTTGAAATGACAGATCCAATTTCTTTAATTCACATGGAATTGTGCAAGTTTTCCATTTGCTCCTGTGTCAGTTTATTTTTCTCAACGAATTTGCCTATTTTATTTAAGTTACATCACAGACACAAAGTTTCTCATATCCTCTTCTTGTTTAAAATATGTTATAATTCATAATAATCCCCTATTCTCAATTGTCTTGTTAGCAATTTTTATTTTCTCTCTCTTTTTTTTATCATTCTTGCTTTTATCTATTTAGTGAAACAAAATATGGCTTGTTTCAATGTTCCTTCATGTTAATCCATTTTCTATTTTACTGATTACTGTCAGTTTAGTTATTATATTTATCTTTCTACTTTATTTGCACGTAGTTTGCTCAACTTTTTCTGAATATCTATGCTTGTACTTAAAGTGGTCACTTGTAAACAGTCTATATTCAAGCCTCTTTTCATAAAATCTGACAATTTTTCAATTGTAACTGGCGTGCTTAGACCATTTACATTTAATGTAGTTACTGATGAGGTTGTTTTAAAATATACAAGCTTGCTATTGTTATCTCCTTCTGTTTTTTATTTTCTTTTTAAATTTGTATCTTCTTTTGAGAAAATCAAGTATTTTTTAAATTCTGTCAGCACGATTGCCTTTTAACTTCCTTATTTTAATGTTTACTTAGCACTTTAAAATATATATTGCTAACATGAGCTCAGTTTGAATTAGTATTTTAATAATCTGTGAATAACAATCTTATTATTCATATATAAATACCCTATTTTATTTTACTTAAGCTATACATCCAAAATTATACTGTTATTATTGCATTAAAGCAGGTCATTTAATGTTTTATTTTAAGCTTTTATTTTTATCTATATTAATCTATTATTCACATACTTTCCTACAGATTTGTGCTTCTTTCTGAAAACATTTTTCCTTAACCTCAAGAGTATGTTTTGTTTCTTCGATTATGAGTCTGCTGGAGACAAATTTTTTTCAGCTTTCATTTTTCCAGTTATCCATTTTACTTTCATTTTTGAATAATATTCACTAGATTAAAAATTATTCATTAGATATTCTTTTCCTTTTGGCCCTTTAAGGATGACATTTCATTGCCTTCTGGTCATCTGGATTTCATTATCCATGATGATAATATTTGACTTTTTTAAAAGTGTTTTTGTGAAGCCTTTAACTATGATATGCTTTGGGTTGGTGTAATGTGTATGTGTGTTGTATTAATCATGCTTGGGTTTAATGAGCTTACTGCAATTCATGTAAAGGATTTTACAAATTTAGGAGATTCTTTCATATTATTTCTTCAAAAATTTCTGCTTCTTAATTATTTTTCTTGGTTATTCTCAGTCTCCTAGCATGGAAAATATTTGACATTACCTCCAAATACTGATACACTGTTTTAATTTTTTCTTTTATTTAAAAATTAATCTATGTTTACTCTATATTTTGTATAGTTTAATTAACATATCTTAAATTTCCTAAGGCATTTTTTCTGCTGTGACAAATCTGCTGTTACCCTGTTCAATCAACTGTATTTCAGATTTTTAAAAATTCTTACTTGAAGAAAATACATTTGGTTCTTTTATAAAATTTTTAAATTTCTGTTAATAATCCCCTATTCTCAATCTTAAAATGGCCAATACTTTCATTGATTTTATCCACCTTTCTCTCTGATTTTCCTATTTTATTTGTAATCATTTTCTTAAAGGGCTTTTTCCAACACTGGGGTCATTTATTGTTCTGTTCCCATTCTCTTATTTAACTGTTGAATATGAATACTAATTTTATGTTTATTTGCCCCTTATGTAAATATTTTATTGTATATCAAATATTGTGTGTAAAACACATTGTAATTTGACCAAATATTCTTATATTTTTCTCCTTCAATATATATTCACACTCAGGGGACAATACTTTAATCCTTTCAGGGCTGAGCTGAGTTGCTTTGCCTGTTTGTTTTCGCTGCTTAGTTTCAGTTTCCTTTAGCTTCATTTTCTTAAGGATAACGTGGTTCCCTATGTCTAGCAGGGTATTGTGATATATGTACAGCAGGACTTCAAATACTTATTTCTGTTTTGAAATCCATCCTCCAGACTTCAACTAATTAATATAGATAAAAATGCTTTCAGAAAATGTCCTGTAAAAAAGAACTGGCAGGCAGGAAAAATTAGCTGTATGTTGGAGATCCTACATCCTCTCACATCAGCTCAAATGGTTGCTATCCATTCTGCTGGTTTCTCCTTATCCCATAACAGTCCCTTTAAGTTTGGCAGACTTGATCCTCTACCCACCCATGGCCAAGGTTTAACATACGCCTGAGAGAAGAGAGAGATCACTGATTTCTGTTTTTCTAGAAACTTCTGGTACTTCTCTGGAATATAATCTTTAGAGTTTTTTGAATCACCAGCACTTTTTGACTTTAAAAACATAGGACTTTTAATTTATCTAGTTGTTTTCTCATTTTTAAAATGGAAACAAATTTTTATTGGGAATTCTACATTCTAGATAGGGCAAAATATTTGGACACAAAGAGCTTTAGTTCAGTATAACAGTGATGACTGCTAATGTTTATTGAATACTGCGGGGTGTAAAGGTCTACATTAATCCCTTTAAATACATTATCTCACTTAATACTAGAATGAATTTAGTTATCTCATTTTAAATCAAGAAAAACAAGAATCATAGATGTTAACATTTTTCTAAACATGAAATGTTGAAAAAGGTGTGTCACAATGAGTTTTGAATTTGGATGGAATTTCCTCAAAAGATGACATATTATATTGGCTTTGCTTGATGCAGACTGCATATAGCATAGTGTCTTCAACCTAGAAACTATTAAAAAACTTATGGGGAGAAGATAGCACTTCATAGGCTTGGAGAAAGACAACTGTTGCTTAGTATTCATGTAAACACACATAGACTACCTCCTGGCACATTTGAGATGGGAAAACCAACTGTTTAAAGGTTTAAGTGATGCTGAAAGCATTCTCATTGTTCTGATGAGCATAATATTCATTGAATCAGAAAATCAAATAAATCAACCTCATATGCTACAAGCTTTTATCCCCTTTAGGTGGACAGGTCAGTGATGGTCAAAAGATGTTGAAAATTAACAATGGATTCTAAGCATTCTACAGATGATTACTAATTCGTGAGTGTTAAAGAATTATACTGATCTATCTTTTAGAGGTCAGTATTGGAAATGTGGTAAAAACCTTCCATAGGATCTAAAGATTACAGCAACAATTGAGAGGCACTTTGAAATCTGACAGAATGGCAGAGGATATAAGCACTGGTAAAATAGACTCAATCCAAACAATTGTGCTATCATTATAAGCATGAAACAGTGCAACAATCTGAATAAGAAAATTGTTTTAAAAAACAGTTGCTAAATTGTTATGATAAAGAACTTCAGAAATATCCCAAGAGGAATGAAACTATAAGAAGAAAACAGGAATTCAAATATTTTTCTCTGAATCAATATTTTATAGTGGAAGAATGATACTTCTCCAAATTGACATCAGATTTTCAAACTAAAATGTTCATCTCTATCTTTCTGTCATTCGTTATTTCTTCTCTGAGCCAAACTCATAAAGACAAATACAACATATGTTAGAAATGGAAATGATCATTTTGGCAATGCCTACAATATCCTGCAGCTCAAGTAAAATTATTTCAGTTTTAGTTGTTTTTCTCATGTTGGTGTAAATTCTCCCAGGGTGGGGAGAGAGGAAAGCATATTGCTTCAAATCTTCAAGAAGTTTTTCTTTAAACTCATACAATTTGCACACACTTGGTTTTGTAAATGGGCGTAAAACATTTTTACTCATGGACATAAAGATGGGTACAATAAACACTGGGGGCTGCTGGGGTGGGGGGAAGAAGGGGAAGGGTTGAAGGTTGAAAAACTACCTATTGGGTATGTACTCACTACCTGAGTGATGGGATCATTCATACCCCAAATCTCAGTGTCACACAACATACTCATGTAACAAACCTGCACATGCAACTTCTGAACCTAAAAGTTGAAATAAGTTGGATTATAAACTTCTCATTTTAATTATAAACCAACTGCAATTTATTTATTTCTAATTTGCTGTTAATATTTAATAAGTAGCTGTGATGAACCAAAATACAAACATTTTACACTGAAAGTCATACACTAAATATTAATTGACATAACTCCTGTGTCCTTAAGTTCTCCCTTATCCAGTCTTCTATTCTACTATCTCTATTTCAACAATATCAATATCCTCCAGATGTGTTTCTTCATTCCTGCCAGTATGAGACCCATAACTTATATTTAAGCAACAATTTCAATGAGTGAAGTGTTTCTTACAATAGCAAGGAATGTACTGTTTCTTAAAATAGCAAGGAATGTACTACTCCTGGCTTTGAAATTATGTTGAAAAGCAATTCTAGCCATTGATCTGCAATGACAGGGATAGAAATGGTGCCTTGTGGAAAACAATCCTGTTTGTGAGCTCCCTAACTTAGGTGAGGTTCTTGCAGAGTCTCTAGGCCAGGGGAGGCTGATTTCACCATGACAAAAAGGAAGAAAGTCTACTTTCTATCCTGTAAAGTCAGAGAGATTCTGGTGTTTAGAGATTTTTGAGGTTTTTCTGCCAAAATGGCTATACCCTAGGTCATAAAATCCCATTCTTTCTCTACCTGGGTGCTGAACTTGGCCAAGAAGACCTGTGGAGACCATGCCTTCATTCTCTTCTGAAGCTGTGCCCTGCAGTTACAGAAGAAAAGGTGCTTTTTATGCACTGCTCTGGAGAGCCTTGAGTTAATAGTTGATTAATGTAAGCTTATTTTCTTTTTTTCAAGGCTTCAAAGATTACTAATAAAATCCAGCTAACTCCACAGTCCTTAAAAAGAACACTGACTGCTTTAAAATATATTAGGAGGATAGGACAGGCACAGTGGCTCATGCCTGTAATCCCAGTACTTTCGGAGGCGGAGGCGAGTGGGTCACTAGAGGTCAGGAGTTCAAGACTAGCCTGGCCAACATGATGAAACTCGTCCTTACTAAAAATACAAAAATTAGCTGGGCATGGTGGTGGGTACCTGTAATCCCAGTCACTCAGGAGGCTGAGGCAGAAGAATTGCTTGAACCCAGGAGATGGATGTTGCAGTGAGGAGATTATGCCACTGCACTCCAGCCTAGGTGACAGAGCAAGATTGCATCTCAAAAAAATAATAAAATATTTTAGGACAGATTGCATGAAAAGTTGTATTACCTTAGGTAAGGGATACAGAGGCATAAAAGAAGAAAGAATAGTTTTAGAGGTAATAGATGTTTAGTATATTGATTGTGGTGGTTGAATCATGAGTATACGTATAAATACATACTAATTAAATGTAGACATTACATATGCACATTTTTGTATATAAATTATGCCTCAATGAAGCTACAAAACTATCATTGCTCAGTATCTCAGTGCCACCACTACTACAGAAGCCAGAGTTTCAGATTTCATCTGTGAAGAATTCCAATTCACGACAAATAATTATTAGTAATACTACAACTATACAGAGACATTTTTATGCTGCCTGAGGTGAGGAGTTGTCACCTTCCCACTTTCCAGCCACAGAGTTGTTATCACTGTTACCAATGAAAGATTCAGATCCTGAGTCCCATCCTGATGATTTGCTTTCTATGGTCTTTACTCACATTCTCTTAACCTGGAATTTCCTAATGAGGTGAGATTTAGGATCTGATCCCTAAGAATATAAATTAATGGACACTAAAAGAGTAAGTTAAAGGGAGGAAAGCAAAATCAAGTTGTGTTATTAAATGGATTATCATTGTAGGAAAATGGGGCATGATTCTACTCAGGACACTCTGAAGACTACTGGAAAATGAACCTGAAGTCTTAATCTGAGACAAAAAAAAGAGGAGGATATTTTACTCACCAACGTTCATATACTATTAGTTAAGTCTTACTCTCAAAAATATCAAGTTTGTTCAGGTGTCAAAATCACTTGGTATATTTCCACAATTATTACAACATCAGAAACAGAATATTTCCAGTGCAGAAGAGAGACGAAAGTCCTCCCTCCTTCCGTCCCTTCCTCCCTTCCTCCCTTCCATCTGTCCATCCATCCATCCATCAGTGGCTGGAGCTTAAAAGTAATGAGAAGGCAACTCGAGCCTTGAGACAGTTTACTAAAGATATACATTTTATATTCCATAAATTCAATATGAGAGTCAGAAGCTGAATTAAGTAGTCTAGTTTTAAAACACACTATCCATCTTCATTTTTGGATTAATAATAATTAGCTTGTTTCTTCTTCTTAAGCTCAATTAAAAAAAAACAAACAAAAGCAAAAACATTTTCTTTCTATTCAGGTACTTCTTGCCACTTACTTCTTTTTCCAGGTACTATGTCAGGTTCTAAAAGTCTGAAATACATTACTGCATGCCTCTTCTATGGAGGATATTACAGCTGAACTAGAAGAAAGACATGTCCTCAAATTGAAATCATAATGCAGAAAGAGTACAAGGTTTGACACCATTTAGGCTTAAAGAGCATCAAAATCTATAGTTAGATAATTTCACAGTGATTGAAAAATTATATGAGGATTTTTTAAATGAAAAGTATTCTTTTATAAGGAACAAAATTAGTTGTCCAATATTTTAAGGGAGCAGAAGAAAGAAAACCTGTTTTCTTATACCAAGTACTGCTCTGATGCTTGTCATACACTAATATTCTTACATGGAATATTAAACTAAAGGAGAAGTATAATAGCATGCAGCCTGTCTTCTAAGGGAGGAAACAGATCAATACCATTTGGTCAGCTTGTTAGAAACCACACAATTATTATGTGGCACCTTACTTGTTTTGCAGTGTATCATGTTTCCAACATACTAAACAATCTACTACTTTTCTAATTTTTGACTTTCTACTGTCAACTATTGGAAAGTACATTTATATACTATTATGGATATTACTTTTACTACTCCTACTATTACTTTCTATTTGCTTCTATTGTTCTCCTACCACTTCTATTCATCTTGCAATTTTTTATTTATTTGTTTTTTGAGACAGAGTTTCACTCGGTCACCCAGGCTAGAGTGCAATTGCGTGATCTTGGCTCTCTGCAACGTCCGCCTCCTGGGTTTAAGCTCTTCTTCTGCTTCAGCCTACTAAGTAGCTGGGATTACAGGCACCTGCCACCACGCCCAGTTAATTTTTGTGTTTTTAGTAGAGACAGGGTTTCACCGTGTTGGCGGCCAGCCTGGTCTCAGCCTCCTTACCTCAGGTGATCTGCTCACCTCAGCCTCCCGAAGTGCTGGGATTACAGGCGTGAGCCACCCCACCCGGCATATCTTGTTATTACTACTATTATTACCACTATGAAAACTATCACCATCACAAAAGAAGCAAGTGCAGCTTTTCGATGAGTAGTTAATGAATTTGTCATATCTAAATTTTTACATCCACCTCCTGTAATCCATATGACACTGTTGTTCAAAATACACATTAATAAACATAAGTGAGACAGGTCAGGCTTAAATCCTGATTGGACTGCATATTTATTTTTGTCTTTGTAAGCTCTTACTTTAAAATAAGCCACAAAATTATGTGACGAAAATCTGCTCATAAAAATACATACAATTTCATCATTTAGAAATGTATATGTTAATATCCTTATGTATTTATTCATTTTCCTCCAGTTATATGTGTTAAGAAAATGGTATCTTGCTATTATGTAAAGATGATTCGTGTATTTGTGCTTCCTTCCTTCCTCCCTCCCTCCCTCCCTCCCTCAATCCCTCACCCTTCTCTCGCTCCTTTCTTCTTCTTTCTTCCTTCCTTTTCTCCTTTCCCTTCTCTTTCCTTTCGTTCCTTTCTCTTTCTCTCTCCTTCTCTCCTTCCTTCCCTTTCTCTCTCATTCTTTCTCCCTCTTTTTTTCCCTTTCTTTTCTTTCTTTCTCCTTCCTTCCCCCCCCTTTCTCCCTCCTTTCCTCCCTCCCTCCATCCTTCTTTTTCTTTCTTTCTTTTCTTTTTTCTCATTCTTACTTTCCTTCAACAGACTTTTGCTGTTGTTACTCAGGCTGGAGTGCCATGGCACAATCTCAGCTCACTGCAACCTCCCTCTCCTGGGTTCAGGTGATTCTCCTGCCTCAGCCTCCTGAGTAGCTGAAACTATAGACATGTGCCACCATGCCTAATTTTTTTTTTATTTATAGTGGAAACAGGGTTTCATCATGTTGGCCAGGGTGTCTCAAACTCCTGACTTCAGGTAATACCCTGCCTTGACCTCCCAAATTACTGGAATTACAGGCGTGAGCCACCATGCCTGGCCAGCATATTGGTTTATATGTTTGCCTAGAGTATCATTGTTTCCTGTGTTGTAAAATTAATGTTTTAAAAGTACCTTATATTTAACATGTCTTAAAATATTACAAAGTTCAAATATGCTTCAGTTAGTTTAAATTTCTTTCACAAGTTGTTTATATTTTTGTTGGTTGTTATTAATGTAATATTATTTTCTAATTTTCACATTTTATTCTTAATGTTATAAAAATACTTTCATTGTTATGATATTGACCCTTATTTTTGTAATGCCCTGGAGAGGTTTTATTTTAATTTGTCTTTTTTTGTCTATTTTATTTCAACGTTTACTGTTTTCTTTATTCATGTCAGTTTTAATTGTTTTAATGATTTATTGCACAACTTTTATGCTTATAAATCTGTTGCCTTTTTATTTTTAATTAATAATTATTTATATGTTGCTCTAGTTGTCAGGAGATTTTATTAGTAAAACATAATATTTGGAATCCTTGAGTTTATTATTTGGTGCATATTGTGAGAACAAAAATTAATATTTTACTATTGTTTTTCCAAATTACGACTTTTCCTAAGAATATTGTTTCTTTTCTATATGAAAAATCTCACCTTAATTATATGGTAATTATTTTTACATTAGTATATTCAGATCTTCTTCCAAGATTTCAATTAGTCTGTCTATACAGGATAACAGATATTGGAATAATTATTTAATGTATTTTATTTAGTTTTAATACAATTATGTTATTTCACTCCTCTTTTTCTCCCCAAATGTTTTAGATATCAGTATTTTAAGTTATTTGAAAACTACTACTAATGGATGGGGTCATCATCAATTTACTAGACTTACTCTTCCAATTCATTAAGAACTGGGTGCTTGTGAGGACAGACCACTAACTTTGTGACCTTGGGCAATTGATACAGCCTTTCTAATTATTTTTTCCTCTGCAAAAACAGGTAATACTTAGTATTTCTTTAATGGTGTTGATGTGAATACTTAATTAGAGAAAACATGGAGGTGCTTTAAATGGTGCTTAAGATGACCTTGGAGCCAACTATTACATTTTCTATGATTATCATAATGATGACAAATATGCAGCTTTCACATGAGAGGAAAATTACCTTTAAAACAACTTTCATTTCTGTCTGTCTTGCCAGCAACCATGCAATGACCAATTAAAGTACTCTTGAGTTCTATACTCTTTTCTCTAAGTCTCAATACTGGCACTACCCAACAAATTAAATGTAAACTTATTATTTTTGCTTACTAATCAGACATTCATTCTCCCCTTTACAATCACCCCCACTTATTTCCTTTTCCAGTAGGGAAAGGCCGAAGCCTTTTTTCAGCATTCACCAAATCCTATTCATGTTTAATGGATTCCCACAACCAGAACTTCCATTTTAACATTAGTCTTTTACTCAGATTTACTACCTTTCTTACTTAGGATCACTGCAGACAGTATAGTGATTCCATACATGTTGCTTACAATTAGTCACTGAATTATGCCCATTGTTCTTGTAAACTCATTATCGATTGGAGAGGAAATAAAACAATGTTCATCTTTTCTCAGAATTGCTCATCATGGTAGACAGAAACAAATTCCTATCTACTGAAAGACAGAGAAACTACTCTAGCTCTGACAGATGAGTTGCACAGATTCTAACACAAGAAAACTCTTCTTAGTATGCTCCCTTGCTATGTCATAATTTCCAGTGACTGCTATAGGAAAGTAAACATTTTAATTGAAAAAAAATTCTTCAAATATTGTACTTTCCATTGGTAAGGAAAGTACAGAGGGCAAATAGAAAATTAAAGGATTTCGTTATAGCTGGTGTTCTTAAATTTAAATGAGAATTCTCCAAATTGATTAGTATTGGATAGACTACATTCTACACAATGTACCTAAACATTATCTATAATTTTAAAAAGGTTTCTGGCACATAAAAGCATTCCACCAAGGCAGTGAGGCAATTAAAGTAGTAATTCAAAGGCATATTCAAGAGAATACAGAGAATAAGAGCACTACATTAAAATCTTTTTTTTACATTAGTAGTTTGATACTAGGAATTTAAGTAAAAGAAAAATAGCTATTCAGTCAACAGAAACAACATCTACATTCCTTTTTTATGCTTTCCATTAATAATGTTATATTTTATCACTACTCTCCTTGACCACAGGTGTGAAATTAGTGGAATCTTACTCTGTTTACAAGTTGTAAAGAGAGTTATATCTGCAAATATTATTTTATTAGACAAAGAATAAAGAAAAAAAAGTATCCAGTGAAGGTCACTATTTACACAGATGTATTCATTTGCAAGAACACACATAACAAATCGGTTCCGTTGTGTATTAACAAAGTAATTTCATGGTTGAATGAATTTATGTAATTAGCTATCATGTTTTAGCATAATAGTACCATTATACATAGTCGGTGAGTCATATTTAAACAGAGAATTCTGTTATGTAGCCTACAAATAACACAGTAGCAAGTATTTCTTAATAATAGCAAAATGTGTGTATACCACACTGTGGTTTACAAAGCACTTTCACATGTAGTATCTAACTTAAAGTGTTCAGAAAATCATATATTTAGAGTGGGAGTTCTCTTGCTAATAAACAGATGAAGAAAATGAATAGGAATATGAAAGACATCTTTCCTCAAAGTCACTGTTTGCAAAATTAGAAGTAGAACACACTTATCCTGATTCCTAAATGTATGATACTTTTCTTACCAAGTATTTTTTTTCTTTTTTATGCCCTAGATTTTATTAACTACAATAAATAAATCCAATAGCACTCTGACTTATTTTCTGTCTTATGAATAAAGTGAAATCCCCTCCCCAGCCATTCTACATCTTTATTTAGAATTCTAAACTGTCCACTGTTTTAAATCCGATCCACAAGTTTTGGATTACATTGATTCCATTCAACAACACTGCCTAGTTTCCATTAATATCATTGATATTGTTGGTTGTTTATATTATATTGTGATTTAAATCTTACATATCCAAATTAGGTTTCCTGCTTTGCCTCTAAAAATCTGGTAAATATGACAAGAGTGAGCAATAACTCCTGCCATATTTACTGTTGTAGTGTTAATTTGTCTGTTGTGTTTATAAAAGCTCTTTTTTGTGCAGTGATAATAATATATTATATAATAGGAGTTTTTCTACTTCACTTGTAAACCTGAAATAAGTTATTAAAATTCAGTCTTAAATTGAAAGTATTATCTTATTTAGAAGATTTTATTGTAAAAATGGTAACATCATTTATATTTTAGGCAATAGCTCATCTCTTGTCAACAAAAATAAATGTTTAAGCATAAAAGTTAAATTACTTTCATTACCATCTCAATAATGGTACAACTTTGAACTAAAAATGTTAGTGGGTTTATGTTTGTTACTAAGCAACAATAAGTAGGTACGGCTAATACTTTTCAATAAATATGTGGTCAAACACAAGGCATAAGGCATGTTAAAGAACAGATTACTTGTTCAAAAGAGCATTGTGTTCAGAGGGTCAGGTTATTTTTGTTGTTTCGTTCTTTTGATTTATTTGGTTATTGATGTTATGCCTATTCATCTGTTTGATCAATTTAATTTTAAGCAATTTATTATTGAAGCTATGTATATCGTAAATGTACTTGCTATGGAAAGTCTAATAATTTTTAATATTTAAGTACTATTTACTTATGTATGCTTACATAGAGAACATGCTGACCACTTTATAAATATATACAAAATTGCATTATACCCATATTTAAATCATCCCTAAAAACAAGTTAGGATCCATCTTGAAAGACATTAGAATAGACTTGATTATATGATCAAAATATTGTGGACTTGAACAATATGCAACATTAACTCTTTTTCTACTAAATATAGTAGATTCATAAAAAATTGAGGCTTAAATAAATAATCTTTGAAAATGTTTCACATGAGCAAAAATCAGCTTTATTTATGTTCATATACTGCCCACAATAATCATCACTAATGTGTCAAAGGGAATAGATGTATATATGTGAAAACATCTACACGTAATGCAAGGATTAATTATAGTATTTACAATGATAAAAACAATGGTAATCAAGATTCCAATTCAACTATCCTGATGTGTTTTACACTAATTTGTCTTTCCCTCTTAGAAGTCTCCTTTATTAAAATATCTTAAAACACACAATTCTAATTGCTTTTCGAAATGGGCTTTTGATGTATAGAGAAAAACAATATGTTAGAAGTGTATAATTTTATAGTGTCTCACCTGAAAATTGTATATATTTTTATACCACTAACCCTGTATTAGTCCATTTTCATGCTGCTGATAAAGACAAACCCAAGACTGGGCAGTTTACCATAGAAAGAGGTTTGATGGGACTTAACAGTTCCAAGTGTCTAGGGAAGCCCCACAATCATGGTGGAAGGCAAGAAGGAGCAAGTCATATATTACATGAATAGCCGCAGGCAAAGAGAGCTTGTGCAGAAAAATTCCCCCTTATAATAATCATAAGATCTCATGAAACTTACTGATTATCATGAGAACAGCACAAGAAAGATCTGCCCCGTAATTCAATTATGTCCCACTGTTTCCCTCCCACAACACATGCTAATTCAAGATGAGATTTGGGTGGGGGCGCAGTCAAAACATATCAACCCATTTTAGTCCTTTATTCTTCAGCTCTCCTTGGAGAAGAGTTTGGCATTTTGTTTTCTATTTCAAAGCAAATGCTAAAGCATCCTCCCTCTACTACCCTTCTTCCTTTGAACTTGTTAAAAATCCAGGATTATAATCTCGTTCTTTACTACATATCATTTTTCTCATTATCTAGCAATCTCCAAGGCACTCTAACATTGACCCACAAAGATTTCAGCACATGACTCAAAGTTCTTTTTTCTCTGGACAATACACCTTGTATCTTCTTAGTAGATTTTCTCATTCACATAACCTCTGTTTAATGACCTCTTCCACTTTTAATATCTTTGTGACCTTACCTCCTCAGAAGATGAGCAAATAACTCTCATGGTACCCTCTTGAAAGTTCTCAGTTTGAGGAGGCAAAGTGATCTTTGGAAGATGTATTTTGAAGGTATAGGGTCTTGTTTTGATCACTAGTCTTACATTAGTTTACATTAATTGATTATTGACAATGTACGTAAGGAAAATGGGGCTTTCACATTTTCCTAGAAAATGGAAATACAGCTAACATCCGGAGATGATGGAAGAAGTGAGCCAATGTATACACAAAGTATCAGATGAAGTAGATCATGATCAATCCTTGACTCAAAAAAGGTTTCTAAAAGATGGAGACAAAATTCAATATTTTTTCCTATGCTGTTTTCTAATCCTGGGAAGTAATTCTTCCTTATTGTCTTTCTCTTGGAACTGAAATCCTACTCAGGGATATCTTGCCTATGAGAACTCTTTCCTGTTCCTTTGAGCCATAAACAACGGTTTCTACTTCAGTACTTTTGGCCTGTTTTCATTACTTAACACTGCCGTGTATTTACTTTATGCTTCTGTATTAAGAATCTTAAAATCAGAGGGTATGTCATATTTAGTTATAAATCTCCTATACAGATTTCTCATTTCTCACTTAAATGATAGGTGCCCAAAGAGTGAGCCTTTCTTAAACAAATACATGGATGATGGATTTAGCAAAGCTTTCCTAGTTGCTTGAAAAGAGGAAGGTTGGAAAACAGCAGAGGTTAAAATATACATACCTAACTGAAAATATACTCAGTGTCCCTCACCAAGGACACCAAGGACACTAAGTATAGTGTCCCAAAAAGTTTAAACCTAAGAATAAATGACATTTTTATCATCTTGTTTGCCTACTGTTTACCCAGATTATATTTTTATTTTTAGAATTCAATGTTCCCAGAATCAAATAATTTGGAGAACCAGCTCAGTGCAGATAAACAAATGAAACAAAAGGAAAGAACTTCCTCTACCTTATGTTTAGATAGACAATCCAGTTTCTCCAAAGGCAAGAAAGAACTCTTTTATTTACTAAACCCTAAGTGCATAGTTGGGAATGTAAAACTCACACCTTTGATCTTAGATTTCTCTTCTTTCATTTTCAGGTTAAAGGCTGGAGGATTCTCATCAACCTTCCAGCCAGTAACACTTGTTAAATGAGTCTTGAATACAGATGTTAAAGATAGGCTTTGTCATATAAACAGAGAAAAAAAAATCACAAGTAATTCCATTCAGTTATACGCTCACTAGGTACCTCTCTTTTCCTATTACACAGAGAGATTTAAATTTATTTATTCTCTCATATTGTGCTGGATCTCTTCCACACTGAGTTATCATAACAAATAAATAACTACAATTTGTATAAATTTATTTCTTTGTACATCAAATGTGAATCTGCAATTTAATGAAGCTTTAAGATTGTCTGGATCTTGTCTTATATTTTAATCTTATTTAACCACAGTGATTTGTTAGACAGTTAGGCTGAACAAGGACAATGGAGAGCTGCAGTAGTTAAAAGTATGGCTTTGAATTAAACTGCAATAAATAGATAAATAAATAAGTAAAAAGCTTTTACCATGTTAATGGATGTTTTCCTTGGTACAAATTGATATATTATTTAAAGAAAATATATTTTCACAGTTGTTATATGTCTTCTAAAAACATCACAAAATATCTTACCAATATAATTTTTTCTTTTAGAGTATTGGTAACTCTAATTATTGTCCATTCTATGCTCAAAATTTTGAAACAGTAAATGACATATGATAAGAAGCATTTCTGACAAAAGAAGGTGTGCTAGCTGGCTTCAAAGACACTTCACCTTAGAGAGTATGATTATCTTGCTTTTCTAAATGCTGTATCATGTCAAACACCAAGGGCCAATGAGAATTTGGGGATAAATTTATTATAATTAAATTAACTGATTGCAATTAATTGTCATTCATAATAAAAGAATACTAGATCTTTTCAGTTATAGGAATGCTTACATTCCCATGGAGTGACTTTCCTGGTGTAAATGAATTTGGAAAAATGATTAATAATGATAACATTGTGTGGTACATTGTAATAATATAACATATAGGTAGATAGATATCAATTGATTCTTAATTCAGAACATGAGGAAGTTGACATGATATCTAGGATTCATTATAAAGGATTTATGGAGATCTTTGTCTTTTTTTCTATGCTCATTAATTACACATTATTTTTTCAGTTAATAATTACCTCTTATAAAAGCAAGGCATTTCTACACAATAATTCCAAATATGTCTATAGTTGATCAAATTCACCTATAGAGGACAGGCTTTATTTACATATTTTCAAGTTTTTACAGAATATCTCATATTCTTTCTAACTTGTGGATATCTATATAACTGGTTTTGATTGTTGGTCTAACACTTACTAGACACATAATCACAGATATTTGTTTTTACATCATTATAACAGCTTTGATATTGTCACCATTGTGTTGAAATGAAGTTAAATAAAGCTGTATTTAAAGTAACTAAGCTCAACACATTTCAGGGTTTTTGTCCAAATTTAGGATATATATATATATATATATATATATATATATATATTATATCTAATTCAGGATATATGTATATACATATATGTATACATATAGAAAATATATACATATATATGTATATATGTATACATATATATTTTTGTACATACACACACATATGTATACATATATATTTTTGTATACATATATTTTTGTATATATACATATATACATTCCTTTGTGTGTATATATATATATATATATAAGTAGATATAATCTATTCCTTTGTGTATATATATGTATGTGTACATATACACAAAGGAATAGATTGTCTTTCCATAACATATGTGTGTTTGTGTATATATATAAAAATCCGAAATTATATATGTATTCTACACAGGATCAATGATGACTCATGGTTAATAGTCTTTAGAACAGAGACCAGATCTGAAATTATGATCCATGATATTAATCATTTCATTTGAAACAAAACTTAATTTTCCATGCCAGGAAATTTTCCTTTTACTAGATTTTTTACCTGCTATGTCTGTCTGCCATCCTTTACAGTTTTTCTAAGAATAACAGGTTGCTTTTTCAGAAAAGGAATAGATTATGTCTTTCCATAATTCAGTACTTTCCATAATTCATTTTCCTTTGTGGAAGTCTGATAAAAAGTTCTGTTTATGTTAATAGTTAATTCCTTCTCTATATAACTTTTAAATGTGAGAGCTTAGTAACGGGTAGAAATTGAGTTATTTAATTATCATGGTCTTAGGCAAGTTATTACTATGTTTCACCATTTCTGCATTTGTATAATGATTCAGGAAATTAAGCTGTGATGATTATCACTGCATAAAAACAGATTCTCCACACACACATTTATACACATATCTATACATAAAATCACAAATACCTTATCAAGTATTGCTCATTGAGATGTAGAAATAGTATGTCTTCTTCAAAGGTCTAAAAACATTCAGTAAGGAATTTTTATATACCTTTTTGTTGAGATGGAGTTTTTCTCTGTCACCTACCCTGGGGTGCAGTGACACCATCTCGGCTCACCGCAACTTCCACCTCCCAAGTTCAGACGATTCTCGTGCCTCAGCCTCCTGAGTAGCTGGGATTACATGTGTATACCACCACGCCACGCTAGTTTTGATATTTTTAGTAGAGAAAGGATTTCACCATGTTGACAAGGCTGGTTTCTAACTCTTGACCTCAAGTGATCTGCCCACCTTGGCCTCCCAAGGTGCTGGGATTACAGGCATGAGCCACTGCTCCTGGCCACATATTTTCATTATAATAACTCTCCATAAAGAAAGATAGCAGAAGACCAAAATGCCATTATGTCGCTAGGCAAAATAAGACAGTCCTAATCATCTAGTCTTATTTTAATTGAAAATTTCCTTGGCCTATCAATTTACCTCGAGTACTTTAATAAGGCAAAAATTAAAGGTACAGAAAGATATGTGCATATAACTATTCATTGCATCCTTGTTTATAATATTAAAAATTGAGAAACAGCCACTATTTTCCATAGGAGCTTGTTAAATAAGTTATGGTACAACCCTTATTTAATGTTGTAGTTATTAAAAATGCTTGAGAAAAAATGACATGTTTGCAAATAAAAATACCCAGATACACACAACCACATATTTACTTATGACATGCTGGCCGACATAGTTACTAAGAGGATCAGAATTGACATATAACCACAATTCCTTTTAGCAATTAATTCATATTCTATAATCTAATGTTTAAGAGTTTCTTAATAATTACAGGTATTTTAAGCTAAATGATTGAATTGCATATCTTTCACATTATTATAATGTTTACATTTTATCTTGATTGCATTTAGTTTTTTCTATTAACTACTTGCAAGCATTTTATTATCGGAACACACATGAAATATGAAGTAAATATCTAAACACTGGACCCACCTGATTGAATTCCCTTGCTTTTCTCCTTGATCAAACCAGGTCCAAAGGGTTTTTTCTAAACTGAAACAAAGCAAAACAGCAACAACAATGTAAAACTACTTTCTTAATGGAATGGTATATAATATTTTAAGATATCTGTGTACAAGATAGCACAATGACAAAGTCACAAGTCACAATAATTAAGTGATGGGACAAAATAAAGCAGGATAAGTACTTGGTATCTAGTCTTATTTGGATATTTAGAATATATAATGTCAAATATAAAATAACAACTTCAGAAAACATCTCCATTGTGCTTCTACACTTATCAGCAGTAACATTCAGATGTCCATGTCTTAGTTGTAGCCTTGTTAATCTTACATTTAAGCAAGGAAGACAGATAACTAAAACAGTGACAAGAATAGAGTGATGGGTGTGCACAGTGTGCCATGGGAGAACAGCATAGTAATACAGTCTAATCCTTAATAAAACATTAGCAAAACAAAATAAATTGCTAACTAATAGGAACAATTTTTAACTTCAAGGAAGACAGATCCAAGAATATTAAAATGATACAATAAAACATTTTTAATGCAAACCATCAATAAAACCAATAAAAAATAAAACTTAATAGATGCATTAAGAGCTTCCAATGTCATTAAACATGCATATCTTGTAAAAGCATTAGAAAGCCACAAACATGGACATATTTTCTCAACATATGAGGAAGAGAAGATGTCAGGGCAAGTACCATTTCAGTTCACAAAGAAACTACTTTGGCCCATCAATGATAGACTGGACAAAGAAAATGTGATGCATATACACCGTGGAATACTACGTAGTCATAAAAAACGATGAGTTGGTGTCCTTTGTAGGGACTTGGATGAATCTGGAAACCATCATTCTCAGTAAACTGACCCAAGAGCAGAAAGCCAAGCACCATATGTTCTCACTCATAGGTGGGTGTTGAACAACGAGAACATGTGGACTCAGGGAGAGGAGCATCACACACAGGAGACAGTTGGGGAGGTAGAGGAGAGACAACGGGGGGTAGGGAGGGAAGGGAGGGTAGGGAGGGATAACATGGGGAGAAATGCCAGATACAGTATGCATCAAAAGTAAAATAAATTAAAAAAAGAAAAAGAAACTACTTTGGGAAAAAAGCATACCATATATATGTAATTTCTAATATATATAATTTAGCTCAGAATCCCCAGAAAAGGTAAGATATAGCAATAGGGTATAAAAAAGAGGGAATGTTCACTGAGAAAAAATGATATATATTTAATTACCTCACTAATTAATATTGTAATAATATAAAATAGAAAATATTACTTTAAAGGTGGAAACACCTAATTAACATTTTACTAATAGAAAATAGTGTAGATTTTTTTCTGGACTTTGATGGAGAGGGAGATTTGGAGATGAGATGGAAGCATTCTGACAGAGGTTGTAACTGTCAAAGTCAAATCAGGTAGATACACATAGCATTTGGTTAGAGAAGAAGATTAATTTAACTATGTCAGTGAATATATGTTAGGCTGCAGAAAAAATGGGATTGGAAATATAAGGTGGGTGAATTTGAGTAGAAAGTTGAAAGTCAGAAAGAGTTTAAGCCTATTTTGTAGACAATAATATCACAGTACCATAGTATGTAATGCTGAAAGGGATTTCAGATATTCACTCCAGTTTGGGAATTTTTTATTGAGAAAACTGAGGCTCTTAAAACATTAAATGGCTTGATTGTAAAGACACTATCGAGACCTGACTTCAAATCATATGCTCCTCAACAAGAAACAGTGTTGAGGAGAGTGGATCACACAGTGAGTTCCTACAATAATAATTCATTTTCGAAACAGTAATCTCTGAATTATATTGAGGAAATATTTACATAATTGAATGGAAGTAAGAACATTAAATAAAGATTAAAGAGCACTTACGAAGAAACGTGTAAACATAGAAAATGAAAATATCATTTAGAAATGAGAGGTGTGAGTTCTTAATTTTCAAAGGAAGATGTGACAGAATTTGGTGAACATAAAATTGAAAAATGAAGAATAAGCCATCAATTCTAGATTTCTGAGCTAGAAGGCTTTGGGGCAACTAGGCATTATTCAAAGCTAAACTGTTAAAAAAAAAAAACCCGCCATATTTACAGAAAACAAATCTACAGACTAGTTATTATGAGGAAATAAATCTGTAAATTTAAGTTAGTACTTCAGAGATATATGTGGAATCCAAATAATTTTATTTTGCACTATTTCTGTAAACATTATTTTTTTTGTCTAAATAGGAGTTTATTTTCCCCCAAATTTTGAATCATGTACATATAACAAAGAGAATCATGAGATCCTAGGAATATATTTTGGAGCATTCAGTTTGTTTATTTGCTCCCAGTAATTAGAAACCTTCCAAGGAAAAAATGTGAAATGGCAATTACTATTAATGCCTTCAGGCCTTCACTCCAAAATCTGGACCAAAGACCAAACAAATTAGGAGTGTTTCAGAAGATATAAAATTCTCTTTCTTATCTTGCTTTCTCTCCCACCTCTCTCCTCTCTTCTTTCCCTCATTCATTTTCTCCTCCCTTGTACATGCACACTGATAGCAGAAGTTTGGTACACAAAGTAAATATATTAGGCTGGAAGTAAATGTTTGGTTGCCATGCTACAGTTAAGTAATTTACAAAATATAACTTGCTGAATTCAAATTTGCAGTGTAACCAGGTTTTTGACCTTTATTTTCCTCTTCATCAGCTCTTAATTAACTCTTGTTCTTCTAAATGCCCAAGACATAAACTTATCTATTTTATTTCAACTACCTTGAATTTTGGGGAAATTATATGCTCTTATTCTGGCTTCTTAAGGTCTTGCCTTTAAGTTCAAGATAAACTTCATGCAAAATAACCTTTGACATTGCATGATGCCACTCACACTTCTCTATTGTCACAGGTTTCTCCGTTTTCTGGCTATTTCATACCCATTACCATTTACTTTACAACTTTTTTTTTCTTCTTTCTAAGGTAAAATTTGATTTAATTAAGAGTAATTGTATCTTCCTTGATAGCAGAGTAATGTTATATATGTGTACATCTATAGAAAGTACAGGTATTCAAAGCAAGATGTATAATTTAAAAGTTATACAATAAAAATAGAAGAAAGAAAGCAAAAAACCACAAGGAATACCTATCTATTATTTCACCAATCTTTAAGTAAAATATACTCAAGGAAATTTTCAAGTCATTAAAATATATGTGGAATATGTGATTATATTCTGCAAAATGACCAGGGCCTATCCATATCTGTTTAACTTTGCATTTACTTTCCTATTTTATTCACTTTGAAATCCTCTATTGATTTTTCACTCAAAAAATGGTTATTCATATAAAGTCATTATTTAAAAAATACGGTGCAAAATAGAATGTATAGTTGTTTTTACAAGAATAAAGTATACAAAAATGAATTATAGATTGCATCACAAAAAGCATCAGAATAATTTTAAGGTAAGTGGAATAAGACTCACTTCTCTATCAGAAAACTATAGCAAAGCAATATTTTGACATGCGAAATAATTACTTTTGTTTTGGAGGTAAAATATACTTATCAAGTAAAAATAAATCCATAAAAAATTAATATTTCTTCTAGAATGGCCATAAATTTTTATTTTTTATTACTTTGAGGGAATAAGTGTTTTTAATAAGGTTCAAAATAAACATTAAACCTTATTGAAAATCATATACAAAAATTACCTCAAAATGGATCATAAACCGAAATGTAAAACCCAAAATTATAATGTGTACAGGAAAATACAGGAGAAATATCTTTGTTACTTTTGAGTAGGCAAAGATTTCTTAGAACACAAAAAGCATAAACTATATTTTAAAAAACTAATAACTTCAATTTTTAAACAGTTACTTTTTATCAGTGTATGGCAGTGTATATCTTACCTAAATTATTAGTGAAATTGAACAGTATGAGCCAAAGCAAAAAACAAAAACAAAAAAAAAAACTCCTCTTTTATTTGATAATATTGCTTATTTATCCATTTGTTTTTGGATTATATAGTTAAAGTAATACTTTTAAAAGATACATACATAAAAACACTAGAAGAAAACCTAGGCAATACCATTCAGGACATAGGCACAAGCAAGGACTTCATGACTAAAACACCAAACGCAATGGCAACAAAAGCCAAAATAGACAAATGGGATCTAATTAAACTTAAGAGATTCTGTGCAGCAAAATAAACTTTCATTAGAGTGAACTGGCAACCAACAGAATGGAAAAAAGTTTTTGCAGTCTACCCATCTGACAAAGGGCTAATATCCAGAATTTACAAAGAACTTAAACAAACAAGAAAAAACAAACCCATCAGAAAGTCTGTAAAGGATATGAGCAGACACTTTTCAAAAGGAGATTTTTATGTTACCAACAAACATAAGAAAAAAAGCTCCTCATCACTGGTCATTAGAGAAATACAAATCAAAATCACATTGAGATACCATCTCATCACACCAGTTAGAATGGTGATCATTAAAAAACTTGGAGACAACAGATGCTGAGGAGGATGTGGAGAAATAGGAACATCTTTATACTGTTGGTGGGAGTGTAAATTAGTTCTACCATTGTGGAAGACAGTGGGGCAATTCCTCAAGGATCTAGAAATAGAAATTCCATTTGACCCAGCAATCCTATTACTAGGTATATAACCAAAGGATTATAAATTGTTCTATTATAAAGGCACATGTACACATATGTTCATTGCAGCACTGTTTACAATAGCAAAGACTTGGAACCAACCCAAATGCCCATCAAAGACAGACTGGATAAAGAAAATGTGGCACATATGCATTTTATGGATGCATCCCATGCATCAATAAAAAAGGATGAGTTCATGTCCTTTGCAGGGACATGGATGAATCTGGAAACCATCACTCTCAGCAAATTGACACAAGAACAGAAAACCAAACACTGCACGTTCTCACTCATAAGTGGGTGTCGAACAATGAGAACACGTGGACACAGAGAGGGGAGCATCACACACTGGGACTTGTTGGGGGATGGGAAGGCTAGAGGAGGGACAGCAGGGAGTTTGGGGTTGGGGAGGGATAACATTAAGAGAAATACCTAATGTGGATGGTTGGGGATGGAGGCAGCAAACCACCATGGCATGTGTATACCTATGTAACAATTCCTGCAAAATATGCCCATATACCCCAGAACTTAAAGTACAATAAATTTAAAAAGATGCATACTTCTGTATCATTTATAACTTTGCTTTTAGCCTCCCACCCGAAGATAAAATAAGACATGGGTGGAGAGATTTTGCTACAATATAGAAGACTTAACTTTTTGTATATTAATCCTACTAGAAATAATATAATCTTATGCGTTATGGCAAAGATTGTGGAGGTGCACGAAGGTTTTTATTACTGCTTCTCCTTATTCCAAGGCAGGACTGACGGCCTATTCTGTCTAATAGGCTATGGACAGAGATGTCATAAGTCTATTGTGTATCAAAACATTGAAGAGTTAGTGTGATGCCTTCACAGTGTCTTCCCTTGATATAGCAACTAGGAGGCTGAATCACCAGCTAGTGCAGTTATTAGACATTAGAGTTTCTGTCAGCCTGGATCCCTGAGTGACAGTATGGACAAAGAACACCTAGAAAGTGTTGCATGAATGAGAGGTAAATTTCTGCTTTGGGAATATTTGTTATCACTGCATATTCTAACCTAACAAATATGTACTTTTTATTACCACTTTCAATATACCAATGTAAAGAACTCTTATTTATTAATCCATGTTAAAATTTGTCTGATACATCAATTTTACTCACTCATAATCTATCTTATCTGATTATTTACCTTTATTATTTTCAATTATTTAAATTTGTAACATCAATATATTTCTTTTTCTTTTCTGTCTTGCGATAGCTTAGAAAATAGATTTTAGTCATAAGAACATGGGCACCCAAAGAGCTTCTGAACTGAGAAGAGGGGTAAAGTTATATGAGCCAGAGCTGTCATTTTACTGAGACCCTTGGGGTTATGCTGGGCCAAATTCTAGGTAAGAATTATAGCAAAGCAAATGAGTGACTTGCAGTGGTAAAGAATAAGAAAGATATTAATGGTTACATGTGTATCATAGAAAGTTTTCTAATGTATAATGGCATAAAGAACATTTACATTTAGTACATTTGAATTTTTGTAATATGGATGTTTCATTTTCATAATTATTAATTTCTGGTATTTTAAATAAAATGGTAAACAAAATTTCTAGAAAAATGATCAGAGAGACAAGCAACATTTGACAGATGAAGAGATGTGAATAGCCTCAAACCTGTGGACAAATGTTCAACTTATCAGAAATAAAATACATACATTAATAAAATAGTAATAAAACACAGATTCGGCTATCTTATTGGTAAACACTGAAGAGAACTACAGAAAAGAAAGTTGACATGATGTGGAAAAAATTCACTAAAATGGTGTTTTGGAATGAAGAATGCTGCAAAATTTTGTAGGAAAATATTGATAATTTATATTAAGATAAAGCAAATATTTTCAATAAAATTCTAATTATAATAGAAATAAATTAGAGCAGCTACAAAGTTCAAAATAGGAGATCAATGGAATTTTATGTACAATGTAAATAAGTCAACTAATTGAATTTAAATGCATTTAAATACAAATAAATATGTTCATTTTTAACAAATATGTGTTTGTCTTCTACAATTATCCTATAATTGCATCATGATGTTTCTAGTCACCAAGTATGCAGTGGTGAATGGAGAGACAAATACCTATTCAAAGTATGACATAAAGGACAGGTGCACTGTCTCACCCCTACAATCCCAACACTTTGGGAGGATAAGGTGGAAGCACGTCTTGAGACCAGGAGTTCAAGACTAGCCTGAGTAACATAACGATAACCCTTTCTACAGGATAACAACAACAAAAATAGTGAAGTGTGGTGATAAGCACCTGTAGCTTCAACTACCTGGGAGAGTGAGGCAGGAGGATCACTTGAGTCCAGGAGTTTTGAGGCTGCAGTGGTCAGGCCATTGCACTCCAGCCTGGGCAACAGAGAGAGAGAGAGACCTTCTCTCAAAAAACCAAACAAACACTTAAAGAGAGCCAAATCAAGAACCAACTGCCATTCACAATTGCTACAAAGAGAATCAAATACTTAGGAATACAACTAACAAGGAACATAAAGGACCTCTTCAAGGAGAACTACAAACCGCTGCTCAATGAAATAAGAGAGGACACAAACAGATGGAGAAATATTCCATGTTCATGGCTAGGAAGAATCAATATCGTG